>PVJS01001883.1:0-91052 GCA_004027185.1 Glis glis | reverse complement strand
AAAAAAAAAAAAAAACCCTGTGCCCATGAGCGAGTTAAGTCAGCTCCGAATCTGCCTGCAACATGACAGTGATCACAGTGTCTACCCCTTAATGACAGTGGGTATAAAATGTACACATAGGGTCAGGCATTGGGCAGTGGGTAACTTGTGTTAGCTGTTGTATTAGTTTCCTAGGACCTCTGTAACAAAGTACCACCAATGTGGGGGCTTAAGACAGCACGCATCTTCTCTCCCAGTTCTGGAGGCTGCAGGTCTGAAGCCAGGTGTCACAGCAGCAGGGCCACACTGCATCTGGGAGCTCTAGGGCAGTGTTCCTCCTTGTTCCTCCAGCTCCTGGTGGCTCCGGGCTTCCTTGGTTTGTGGCCACATCACACCAGCCTCCCCGTCCTGTCCTCCCTCCCGTGGCCTGCTCCTCCTCCTGGGTACCTCTCCTCCGTGTGTCTCTTAGGACACTGCTGCTGGGTTTAAAGCCCACCTGGAATCCACAAAGACCCTTGTCCACATAAGGCCACATTGTAAGTTCTGAGGCTTAGGATGTGGCTGTATCCTTTTGGAAGCCACCATTCAACTGTCTATAGCTGCTGTTATTGAAAAAAATTAAAAAACAAGTAATACACAAATACATTCTCATGTACAAAGACATTCTCAATGTAAAATACATTCTCATGTACAAAGACATTCTCAATGTAAACCTTCAGACATTAAGTTAAAAATCTCTTTGGCTACCACCTCGATTCCATTCCCCTCCCCCGAGATAACCGTCCTGATGAGCTTGGTGCTTATCCTTCCAGACCTTTCTGTTTGGTTAGAAAGAAACTTGTTTTCCTGCAGTATTATCCTGTTGCCAGATGCCATTATAGGTCTTGGTGTCTATTTGGGTGTTAAAAATCCTCATCCCTCACCCTAGTACTTTCTTACAGATGAGCCTGAAAGATCTGTTTTTTTTTTTTTTTTGTGGTACCGGGGATTGAACGCAGGGGCGTTCTACCTCCGCGCTACACCCCCGGCCCTATTTTTTATACTTTATTTTGAAACCGGGTCTCACGAAGTTGCGGAGGGCCTCACTAAGTAGAGAGAGAGAGAGAGTGACAGGGAGAGAGAGAGAAAGAGCGAGCTGAGGCTGGCCACGAACCCGGATCCTCCGGTCTCTGCCTCCCAAAGTACTGGGATTACAAGTATGCGCCACCACACCCGGCCTGAAAGATCTGTTGATGGGGAAGGGACGGCAGAGAGGTGGCGAGTCGACTGGTGTGGAAGTGGGGATGGGTGTGTGCGAAGCGTGAGCAGCAGCCCTGGCTGTGGCCTCCTGCTGCCTCTGGTCTCTTCACTCTGCAGCCAGAGGGGCTGAAGTATGAGTGCAGCAGTCTCCCCACTGTGAGAGCAAAGGCCAGAGACCTGCCCTGTGCTACAGCCCCCTCCCTTGCAGGCCCTTCCAGAGGCCTTGCGAACCTCCACATCCCCACCTCTCCCCGGCCATGACTGTACCACTAACTGTGCCGATCGTTGTGTGTGGCTGACTCTCCAGCTGGTCCTGTGCTCCCTGAGCCCCAGGGCATCCTCTCTTGTGTTCACTGTCAAGAGTGTGTGACTCCTAAGAGGAACTTAGCACAGATTTTTGGGATGTGGTGTGAGGAACAGGAGAATATGCGTATCTGTGGCAAGGAGCTGTCAACCCTCACTCAGGGACAAGAGCTACAGAGGGCCCCATTCACCCTGAATGGGGTTTTCCAGAGAGCCTGGATGCGGCAGGTCGCTGTCAACCCCTCGAACTCTGTAATGAGCAAGAAGAGTGA
The DNA here is from genome assembly GCA_004027185.1 of Glis glis. Taxonomy (NCBI): domain Eukaryota; kingdom Metazoa; phylum Chordata; class Mammalia; order Rodentia; family Gliridae; genus Glis; species Glis glis. The sequence goes on along the minus strand of PVJS01001883.1, from coordinate 89,259 downwards.
CCACGGCTTGCTGAGATCATGTCTCTGCCAGGTATCGGACTGGAAGACTTACAACAGCGCACCTGGACAGCTTCTGTAGCCCCATTTTTGGGGGATGAAAGCAAGCCCAGAGGTGTGTTCTGGCTTAAGCTAGTCTTTTTTTTAAAATTAAAGTATTTATTTAAAATGAAGAAAGAAATTGCAGCAAATTATCCTGATTAAAGAGCTGATACATACCCAAATACCACAGAATCCAGAAGAACATAATGGTTCTAGCTCGCTTCTAGAATACTTTTCTCAAGCTGCATACGCTGATAGCCTCTTTATAAGACAGTGCTATTACATCATTTTCTAGATTGAGAATAGAAACATAATTCAGTCATTTTTCTAGCATGGCTGAACAACACTTATTTCTGCAGCATTTTATTTGAAAATTTAAAAACAGTTATGTGAAAGAGTTTCTCAGCAAAGACCTGTATCCTCACCACGTAGACTCTACCATTAACATTTTACAGCACTTGCTTTACCATCAGCAATCTATCCCCCCATCATTGATCATTTATCTCTTCACCGTCCATCCATGCACCCCTCTACATAGCCATCATTTCATCTCTTAAAAAAATTTCATTTCAGAGTGAACTGCAGATGTCAGCACATATTTCTTCCAAACACTTCAGGATGAAAATAGAACTTTACTTCATCCCAGAATGCTCCTTCGAGCCCCTTGCTGGTGTCCCCCAGGCCACTCCCCCAGGCTCGATCACTGTCCAGTTTTTTTTTTCCATTAAGGACATGATAAGTTTCTCTTCCAATTTAAAATCGCATGGTTGCTACATTTATTTTTAAAAGGTTGTACATGATAGAAATTTAAAAGGTACCCAGCTTCTCAGTGCCCTTCTCCCCGGGCATCCACGGCTGGCAGTTTCTTATGGGTCTTTCTAGAAATGGTTCATGCACGTAGACACACACATCTCCAGCTTCCTTGTGAAAATAGTAGCTTACCTGACATACTGTTTTTTGTCTTGCTTTTGGCAGTGTGTGTGTGTGTGTGTGTGTGTGTGTGTGTGTGTGTGTGTGTGTTACTGGGGATTCATTGAATTCAGGGGCATTCTACCTCTGAGCTACACCCCCAGCCCTATTTTTTAATTTTGAATCAGGGTCTCACTAAGTTGCTGAGAGCCTTGCTAAATTGCTGAGGTTGGCCGCGAACCTGCTATCCTTCTGTCTCAGCCTCCCAAATACTGGGATGACAGACATGTGCCTGGCATCGTTACATCGTAGAGACCACTCCCTGTTCACAGAGCAGACCTGTGCTGTCCTTTGAGTAGCCGTACAATCTGACCATGCATATTTATAACCATTTCCTTACTTGTTTCCAGGCTTTTATTATCGTAAGTGGTGCTTCCGTGAATGTCCTTGTATATTTGTCTTTGTGTTACATATGTTGTCTCAGGATCTTAATTACTTGGAAAGGAACTAGATGTCCATTCTTAGTAAATGAGATAATTGTCTCATGCTTCTTTCCTTCCCTCCTCCAACCATCCATTCATCCATCTGTCCATTCGAATGTCTGTTTCATCTGTCCATCCAACGGGAACATTCATTGAGCTATCGTATGTGCCTGATACCATCCTGGGCTCCCAGAATATTGTTCTTGAGACCCACATAATCTTTTAGGGGAAAAGAGACACAGCAAAAAACCAATTCACAGCCAAGCGTGGTGGCACACACCTGTAATCCTAGTACTTGGAAGGCTGAGATAGGAGGATTGCAGGCTGGAGGCCAACCTTAGCAACTTAGAGAGACCCTGGTTCAAAATAAAAATGTAAAATAGGGCTGGGGGTGTGGCTCAGAGGCAGAATGCCCCTGGGTTCAATCCCCAGTACAAAAAAAAAAAAATTTCACAGAAAACTGAGAGTTGTGTTCAGGGTTTCCAGGCTATCCCGATGATAAAATTAAAAATACTCTTTAAAGCTCTTATTTACCATTTGTTTACTCCCAGCAAAGAGTCCTTGACCTTGACTGTTTTTAAACCCACACAGATCTGATGCCTCTAATTGTGTATTTGTAAAACAAGCAAATAAATTACCACACAGACAAGCACACAGAAGCCTGGAGGTGGTCCAGACCCAGGCCGCTGCCTCCCGCAGGCGAGGACAGGGCAGGCCACCTTCAGGGTCAGATGAGCTGCCCGAGCCCATCCATCCTCTGGCCGCGCCCCTCGCCCCCCACAGCTGGCAGAAGAGCCATGCCACTCACACTGTGTTCCTCCTGTAACAATGGCTCGAGAAAGCACAGTGGTGAAGGGATGTAAAACAGTGGTCATTTTGGGCGCTGAAGGCCAGGCTATTTGGAAACAGGGACAAGTGAGAAAGTAGCCCTGGCCACACAAATGACAGATGCCGTTTCCCGACTGGGACGAAGACATGTCACTCCTGTCGTGTCTTCCTTCTTGCCTTTTCTTTTGAGCAATGAATCTGAGCGCCTTGTGATTGGAAGAGAGAAAATACGATTCTTTTTCTGTGGTTCTTTTTTATCTCCAAACGAACTCATTTTTGCCATGCATGAAGATTTTGAATTTGCTGCAGAGTAGTTTAAAGATTGATTGACATTTCGGTGTGGACATAGAGCGGATAGTATGATTCATTCATTTAATCGCAGTCAGTGCCTACAATGTGCCAGTGCTGGACCAGGCTGCCGGGTGTCAGGCGAACAGGTCGACAGGGAAGCTGCTCTCTGAGCTCACGGGGAGGAGACCGAGCCGCAGATAACCAGGGTGGAGTTATCGCAGACTGAGCAGTGTGGATGGCAGAGGTGCTGTTGGGGAATCTGTTTAGTTGTGGTGGTTAGAGAAGGTGTCTCCTGGGAAGGTGCATCTTAGCTGAGACTGGAAGGATGAGAAGAGCTGGTCTTACAAAGAGGTTGGGGAAGATGAGGTGAGGGCGAGGGGAAGGATAGTGACTTGCAATCCGCGAGTCACAGGTTATTTGAGGACTCATTCGGCGTGAGGCTATACGTGAGGTCCTCGGCATAGAGTAGGCATTCAACACCTCTTGCCCCCCACACTTACCCGGGTAGTGCTTCCTAAGAGGGCAGTCAGAGGCTTGTTGGTGAGGAAGCAACCAAGGCTTGCTGGTGCCGGGTGACTTCTCGAGCCCTCAGGAGGAGCCTGCGGTTAGAACTCAGGACACAGTTGCCCTGAACTCAGAATTGCCATCTATCCCTGAGAGCCAGTGTGCTCGGCTCAGAGTCTACAGGCTGACTGTGTGCCCAGAGGTCGGAGGGCACCTAGGGGGAGATCCAGCCACCCTGGGCCAGGCCAGGACGGGGCTTGAGGACCTAGGACCTACCAAAAGTCATCCTCCAGTGAACAAAACAAGAGGCTTTAAGAAGGACTTGGAGCCAGGCATGGTGGTGCATGCCCGTAATCCCAGTACCTGGGAGGCTGAGACAGGAGGATCACAGGTTCAAGGCCAGCCTCAGCTACTTAGCGAGACCCTGTTTCCAAATAAAGAATAAAATAGGGCTGGGGTGTAGTGTAGAGGTGGAATGCCCCTGGGTTCAATCCCCAGTATGAAGGAAGGAAGAAAGGAAGGGAAGGAGGGAGGAAGGAAGGAAGGGGAAGGGAAGGGAGGGAAGGAAAGACAGGGTTTTAGGACAACCGTTCACCCACGTGCATCGCTCTGGAGCTGTGAGCCTCTCAGAAGTGCTCCACCAGGTGAGGCACATGTGAGTTTGGGGTCCATCACTGTCTGGGCTTCCCAGATGCCACGTGCACAGAGTGGGGGCTCTGCAGCACAGCTCAGCGGGCAGCAGTGCTGACTCCAGAGCCAGACGCCTGTGTCTGAGTCCAGTCTCTAATTGCTCATTAGCCAAATATCCTTTAGCAACTCTCATGGGTTATCTATCACTGTATGTCAAGCCCACCACCAAACCCAATGGCCTAAAAAACACAGCCATTTTCTGATCTCAAAGGATTTCGTGGCTTAACCGGGCTCAGCTGGGTGGTTCTTCTACTTCGCGTGGTGCTGGCCCAGGCTGCAGTGGTCCTGAGCTGGATGGAGCTGGAGATCCAAGATGGCGATCCCATTCATCTGGCAGCTGGTGCCGGCTGTCCACTATGATCTAGGTTGAATTGTTGACCAGAATTCCTCACGTGCGCTCACCCTACCTGGAAAAAGTTGAGCACTTGAAGCCCCCGAGGCTCCTGAGCAGGCTGGAGATGTGGGTTGGGCTCCTGCCATTTCTCCTCTGTGTTTATCCACACTGAGACCTCTCGGCCTCTCGGTGAATGTGGATGATACCTCTGCCCACAGGCTTTTGGGAGGAGCATGGGGACCAGCTGTTATGTGAAAGCATTTTGTAGAGCAGGAGGACTTTGGCAGCACCTGGCGGTGTCGTGTTCACACGCCCCTCAGGCCTGGAGTTGTGGGCAGCTCCAGGGAGGGGAGGCTCCCTCTCCACCCTCCCCTTTCAGGGCCTGATTCTGCCAGGGAGGAACCACGTCTTATTCCATGGCTTGGACAAGCTGATGGATGCTCCTTTCTTTCCCTTCCTTTCTTTTCTCCTGCATCCCTTCCCTTTTCTTTCTCTTTCTCTCTTTCTTTTAAATAAGCATTCATTCAGCACATAGTGGGCATTTCTTTTTGGCAGAATCGCTTATATCTTCCCAAGTTTGAGGAACTGACAGAGTGTCAGGGGGAGCCAGTGTCAGGGTTCCATGTTGACGCTGTGCTAGAGCTTGGTGACTGAGGGAGCTGTTGTCACTGGCCTGTCCCTGCTTCTCAGCCCCGAGGGAATCCTGAGTCAGGAGAGACGTGGGGACTTTGGTGCTGACTCAGCCCAGGAGTGGGTCCTCTGCGCACCTCCTCTATCGCTCCACATCCTGGTGTGCGCAGCACTGGGGTGCCTGCTCCAGCAGTCTTGCTGTCCTATTTCTCCAGCAATGGGCTCTGCCTTTCCCCTAAGCCAGATGCTGCCACCTGATCGCCCCGACTTCAGGCTGATGGGGCGCTGCGGGGTCAGCAAGAAGCGAATGAAGATACCTTGCTGCCAGTTGCCAGAGAGAAGGCCCGTCTTGGAGATGCATCCTCCATGGTCCAGGAGGTCACAGGGGATGTTCGTAGCTAGTATCTCTAGAAAGCTGATTTTTCTTACAAAAGACTCTCTGTCCTACCCTTTTTTTATTGACAGAATGTGAAGTAGAATCAGCTTTCTGGATGTTTGCTGTGAGCTCCAGAGGAGATCTAGCCCCACTCTGGACAGGCAGCAGGAAAAGACAAAGTTCTAAAATGTTTAGTGGGTTCAGCCTCATGGTATCATCACGCAGTGGCCGTGAAGCCCGGCCTTATGATCAAACACGCCCTTCACAGCCTTGCAAGGGCACAGATTCTTCCAAGCAGCCTCTCCAGCACTCAGGTAGACACACGAGTACTCCTGGTGTGCAGCTCCCAGTAAGACCCAGAATTATAAGAAAAGCCTCTCGGTACTTAACAATCCCAGGTACTAACATTCACTGTCCAGAGGTTCCTGGAAAACTAGCATCCTTGAGGGGAAACTTACCTGTCTGAAAAATACCCAGCATCTCACATCGGTCCTTTCTGAAGCTCTTAGTTCCTTATTGTAAAGTGACGCCTGTCCTTACAAAGCCCGCCTTGTCTTTTCCGTAGCTTCTCTTGCTCGCCCTGGCTTCTGCTTTGTGGGGTGCATACACTGGGAGGCTCTTCTGAATGAGGCCCCCGGGGACAAGCTCTGGACACTTCCTCTTGGAATGGGGCTTTATTTAAAGGAGGTGGCGATTGTGCATCATGATAGAACTGGTGTCCTGACAGCCCGTGAGTCTCCCCTTCAGTCTGATGCTTGGTCCTCACACCAGGCCCAGAAGAACCTTCCCCTGCCTCAGCCGCGGCGAGGGGGACTCTAGGAAGAAGAGTGTCGAGAGCCACCCTGTGGTCCCTGCCGAGAAGGGGCTGGCACTGTGGCCCTTTCCGGTAGACTCCACGTGGACGTGCAAATAAGAGAAGTGGGCATTGTTTGGAGACCACGTGGTCTCAGAGTCCTCGCTTTGTCCTCCATCCCTCATCAGTGAGGAGTCGGAAGGCACTCTCTCCCATCTGGCTTCCCGCGTCCTAGTGAGATGTGGAAGGAACATTCACTCTACCTAATGATATGATGCACACTTAAATTGCTACAGGATGCGCATCTGTTTGTAATCACTCAACACGTACATCCTCATTGTAGAAACGTGGGAAAGTTCACAATATGCAGTAGCCGCACCTGACTTCTCTCTCAGCGGGAGTCCACTGGGAGTCAGCTGTGCTTCCTTCCAACCTCATGGACACACAGACATTGTAGGTTACAGTTAAAGATCACAAGAAGCATTTATAGTCTCTACCTGCTTTTTATTAAACAGAGACTAGAGATTTTTTTTTTTTTTGCAGTACTGGGGATTAAACCCAGGGGCATTCTACTTCCAAGCTACACCTCCAGCCCTATTTTTTATTCTTTTATTTTGAAACAGGGTCTCACTGAGTGGTTGAGGGTCTCACTAAGTAGCTGAGGCTGGCCGTGAACCCGGATCCTCCAGTCTCAGCCTCCCAAGTACTGGGATTACAAGCGTGCGTTACCACGCCCAGCAAGAGACCAGAATTTTATCTGTGCCATGAAACACTTATCCAAAGCACTCTTTTGGGGGGAGTGAATACATTTTTATTTACATTTTTAATTTATTTCCATATTTAAATGTCATTAAAGAGTATTCATGAATAGCTTCATCCCCAGTGCTGTGTGCCAGTGGCCTGGGTCCCACCCCTCCTCACCCCCACCGGGCACCGCTTTTATTGGTGTCTTGATTTTCACTTCTATAGCTTCTTGATACAAAAACAAATCTAATGGGATAGTCTGTCTTCTCCGTGTGTACACCCTAGGTGCGTATTAGAGCTGCCCCTGTACCCAATCTATCTCAAGATCTTTTCATAACAGCACAGAGAAAGCTAGCTCATTCTTCAAAAGCATGTTTACATTTTTAAAAGCAATTCAAAAATGTACCTTTTTTATCTTACAGAAAGATAGGAAATGAAAAATGAGCCTCTTTCCCCCCAATCTCACTCCTAATCTTTTATCATTGATAGCCACTGTTAATATTTATTACATATTTTTCCAGAAATACTTTTCGGTCTGTAACCTCAGGAATGTGCACACACACGCACGCACACACATGCATGCATGTAAAACCCATTAACACTTCTCTGTTTTTTTGGCACTGGAGGTTGAACCCAGGGGCATTCTGCCTCTGAGCTATTTTATTTACCCCCCAGCCGTATTTTATTTTTTATTTTGAAACAGGGTCTCACTAAGTTGCAGAGGGCCTCCCTAAATTGCTGAGGCTGACCACGAACCTGCGATCCTCCTGTCAGCCTCCCAAGTACTGGGATTACAGGCATGCGCCACCACACCCGGCTCCATTAACACTTCTTTTAACCTGGCTATTTCATACAGACATGCTATAATTTCTTGAACCACTCCTCTGAAGTTAGACCTTTAGATTATAATCATTTTTAGTTCTCTAAGTAGTGGAAACAGACATAAAGTTTGGTTGATGTCTTTCAGATCAATTTTGTCAGTGGGTTCCTGGATCATGGATGTGGATATTTTTATGAGATCTTTGTACATGCAGCCTCATGGCTTCCAAATATAGTCTTTCCAGCCACCCATAGGAAAGTGACAGTCACCGTAGCAGAAGGGCGACACCAACCCCCACCCCTGGGCCAGTGAGGTGTAGGATCCTAGGAGACTGGAGTTCTGCCAAGCAGCAGGCAGGCGTCTCCCCCTTTGTCTGCAGGGGTCTCTCAGTAGCACTTTCATAGTGAAGTCTGCAGCCTGGAACCCAGTTTAACTGCTTAGGTGCAGACATCTGTAAAGGCCTCGGCCTGGATCACCCTCCCTCTGGCTGCCACACATGGGGTGGAAGGTACCCCTAGAGTTGCTTGGAAGATTCTGTGTCTGGCATCGAGGGCAACAGAACATGCTGCTCTTCCGTCTCAGTAGTTGTTAATTATTATCAGAGCATGCAGTCCATTACTGAGATCTTTCTCCACGCCAGGCTCTGCTCTGTCTACTCTCCAGATAGCAGTGTATCCTCAGAACTTCCCTGTGTGTGTCACTAATACACCACTGTACATTGAGGTCAGTGTGACACAGAGGAGTGATTTGCTTCTGGCCACACATCAGAGGTTTAGGAGGTCTGAGGTCTGATCTGGGGGCCCAGGTGCTTTAAGGAGTGCCTTCTAGAGCCTTCTAGTGCCTTCTAGTCCTTCGTACAGGCAGAGCTTCTTCAAGCCTCACCTTTTTTACCTGTTAGCTGGAGTTTGCTCTTTTTGCTGAGGGCTTGTAGCAGAGAAGACGTCGAAGTCAGACAGACCAGGGTTTGTATCCATTTCCTAGATGTGTCATCTTGGCCAAGTTATGCACCCTTCCTGAGCCTCAGTTTCTTCGTCTGTAGAGCGGGGAGATGGTACCTACCCCTGGGGTTGTTATTAAAATAGTGGATGATTTGAAAGCCCCGAGAGGTAAAAGTGTGGCATCGATGACTTCTCTCTTTTCCTCACTGCCCGCACCCTTCTCCCTTCCAGTCGGTTCCTCTTATCTTGATCTGTATTCTTAAAGTCCTCGCCAATTGATGAGTTTCAATCAGACCCAAAAAGGAAGCTCATTCCCTGGATATGACAATAATAACACTGTTTACTGAGCATCCACCAGTACTGGGCATTTTGCAATCTGCTTTACATAATAATTGCAAATCCTTTCAACCGCCTTGGGGATTGATCCCCTCTCTGATGGGGGGCTGAGGCCGGGAAGGTGGGGATGTACGCGGGGTCACACATTCCATTGAATATGTGTTGGCCCTCACACTCCCCGTCATGGAGGGTGACCAGGATCCCCAGCAGCACTGCTGGGGACCATCAAGACAGGCAGGTTAGTGTCTGTCACCCAATCATGTCCTCATGTGGCCCTTCTGAGTCAGGAGAAGCCACGTTCTGCTTGAAATTGCTCATACATCATGGGGGGGGAGGGCTATTTTGGGGTAGTCTCTGGCCTTTTGTGTTCCTGTGGTGGGCGTGCCCGTATGATGCTGATCCTGGTGACAAAGGATATTTTTTCCCTCGCCCCTCTGATATCTCGCATCTCAGATCCTAATTAGTCCTTTATAGCTCCAAAATTACATGCTTTTACATGTCTGTGATTATCTCAATAGGATTAGCAGTCCTTTTTCCATAAAGATAATTGAGATGGCTCACGGTGGCATATTTTTATTACTGCGACATCGTCTCCAGCCGTCCCTCCACAACATCTCTTACTATTTTCCGGTAACTGCTTTTCCACCTCATTCCAAACAGAAAATGTTCAGGAATCATTGAGAGGCAGAAATCTGAGTGATTATGCAAACCATGGTAACCATTATGCATTTTCTCTCTTCCCTTCCCCTCTCCTGACGGTAGGTGCCCGGAGATTTGAGTCAAACATCCGAAGACCAGAGTTTGTCGGATTTTGAAATGTAAGTCCATGCATAGGCTCCTGAGGGGTCCTATAGAAATGGTGCTCTGTTTTTGGCTCATGTCCCAGAAGACCACCGGGGAAACAAATCACTGTTAGGCCTGCACAAGGTTGATTTGGCTCTTACAGAGGTAGAGAGTTGTTCTCCTGCAGCCTGAGCCTCCTGATGTGTTTTATCTTCCCCCTGGGTATTTAAATACTTTTTATCCCCTGACATTTAAAATTTGGAAGGGACCACATAAAATTCTAAATTTTCAAATTTTCTTTGAAAGTTAAACTCTGATCCTAGCAAGGCCACGGTCAGCCGCAGGTGAGGAGTGGCCGCCCCTTCACACAGGCCAGAGCCCCTAGGTTGGCCCCAGTCCTCACCTGTCCCTGCTGCCGCCTCTGTCCCACTCCACCATGTCGTTTTCGTGGCCAGGCGTGTGACTGGCTTTCATTCCACTCAGTGCCTCTCTTGATAACCTCCAAGAAGTTGCTGGTCGTCAGGTGATTTCTGTTCAGGCTGCCTCCGGTTTGGAACAAGCAGTCCTCCTAGGCTGGCAAAAAAAGTGGGTGAATCCTGGGTTAAGAGCCAGGCAGGACCTCCTTCCTCTCTTGCTCAGTTGTGGCCAGTGGAAGAAGGTTCAGCCTCCCCTCGCTTGAGCCAGGAGTTCGAGGCCAGCCTGGGCAACATGACCAAACCCCATCTTGAAAAGAAGGTGCAGAAGCCGGGCATGGTGGCGCACGCTTGGAATCCCAGTACTTGGGAGGCTGAGACCAGAGGATCTGGGTTCGAGGCCAGCCTCAACTACTTAGTGAGGCCCTCTGCAACTTAGTGAGACCCTGTTTCAAAATAAAGAATAAAAAATAGGGCTGGGGGTGTAGCTCAGAGGTAGAATGCCCCCGGGTTCAAGCCTCCCTATCAGAAAGGGTCAAACAGGAAAAGCCACTTGTAAAGAGGGCCAGGCAGGACATAAGAAAGAGCACTCTTTCAGAGCCAGGCCAAACTGCGCGGACATCTTAGACACGGGACTCACGGTGTGACCCTGGGCCGGCCTCTCGGTCTCCCTGTGACTTGGTTTCCTCATTCGTAGGTGGAGCTCCTGACCCCAGCCTCGCAGGGCTGTGGTGGCAAATGGAGCGGGCTTTGAGAGGCTCCCCAGTACTTGAGGGGCTGTCGCAGAAGTGGGGTGGCTGTCAGGTAGGAGGGCGGGGGGCAAGGTGGTTGGGGGTGAAGGCTGGAGGTCACAGGTGAGCGTGCTCCCGTGGGCTTGCGGACAGGAGTCCAGCACGCGGAGGCCACGAGGCCGGCAGCCCAGTGAGAGCAACAGCGGGAGGAGCTGGGAAGAGAGGTGAAGGAGGTGGGGGCCATTCCCAGAGACCATTCGTTGTGAGTCAAGAGGGCTCGTTATAGAGCTAAGTTTATCAAGCACCTACTGCAGGCAGGTGTCTTGCCAGGTCCTTGTCAGAGGGGACACTAAGCCACAGTCCCTCCCATCCAGCAGCCACTGCCTGCCCAGGCCACATCTCTCTCCCCAGAGAACAGGAGCCTCCACTTGTCTGTTCGTCTAATGCCAGAGAAGCAGTGGTGCCACTCCCTTTCTCAAGGTGGAGACCAGGCTCCTTCGTGGATCTACAAAGAAGGCCCTCCTGACCCCTGGCTTCACCTTCGCCCTGCCCCTCCCCACCCTGCACACCACCACTCAGGCCCCGCCCACTCCCTGGCTCGCCTGGTCCTGCCCTGCCCCGCCAGGAGTGTTATTTTATTCACTTAGCCCACACATACACAGCGTTTCCTCTGTGCCAGGCACCGTTCCGACTCTCTCAGTCGCCACCACAATCTCTGAGATGGGCATTGTCTCCCACATGACAGATTTGAGCCGGGATTGTCTCCAGTGACTGGGGAGGCTAAAGCAAGAGGAGAGCAGGTTCAAAGCCAGCCCGGGCAGCTTACTGAGACCCTTTCGAAAAATTAAAAAGGAAAAAAGGGCTAGGGCTATAGCTCAGGTGGTAGAACACTCTTGAGCTCCATCCCCAGTACTGAAAAAAGTAAAAAAAAAAATGTCTTGGGGAAGCTGGGCACAGTGGCACACACCTGTAATCCCAGTACTTGGGAGGCTGAGAAAGGAGGATCACAAATTTGAAGCCGGCTTCAGCAACTTAGTGAGACCCTCAGCAACTTAGCAAGACGCTGTTTCAAAATAAAAAATAAAATAGGGCTGGGGGTATAGCTCAAAGGTAGAATGCCCCTGGGTTCCATCCCTAATACATACATACATACATACATACATACATACATATATCATATGCATATGGACTTGGGGAGCTGAGTGATAAGCCTTGTCCTTCAGCTTACCATTAAGTGTGATCTCTGTTGTATAAACTGCTTGTGCAGAATGCCTTTTAGAAGAGAAAATTGTCTCCTGTCCTGTGTTTGTTTGTCGTAAGTGAAAAGGACCAATTTTGTTCTCTTTCTTTTGTTCAGATCAAACCGGGCTCTGATCAACGTCTGGATCCCATCGGTGTTTCTCCGCGGCAAGGCAGCGAACGCGTTCCACGTGTATCAGGTAAGCGCCTGGTCTTGGGTGGACGTCACAGCCGGGGCGGAACACCCCGCGTTAAGCCACGGTGCTCAGCCTCTTGGTGGCCGAGTGCTGTACTTACGTTGGAGGCCGCAGCCCTCCAGCCACCAGCATTCTAGCGCCCACCTTGGGTCAGACAGGAGGAATGGGGTGGAGTTCCTGTGCCATTGGGCCCCTTACTGCGGCCACTGCAGAAGCTCAGCTCGGACTGCCTGAGCAGAAACAGGGGCTTGTTGGCTTGTGTGGTGACTACAAAGTGTAGGGGAGGGTTGGGCCTCCTGCAAGCTGGCCCTGTGCTCAGCGTCCTCGGCCAGCTCTCTGTGGGCTGATGGGGGGCCCCAGCAGTACCAGCCTCTCAGCCTGTCTAGACATCTCCGTGAAGTCCCAGGCCACCACTCACTGGTCTGTCTTGGGGCTGGAATCCATTCCTGAACCTTGGGGTGGGATGATGGACTCTGTGGCGCGGTTCGGCTCATGTGACTGTCGCTGGTGCTGGGATGGACATTGACGTCACCTGAGCGCAGGTCTGAGCGTGGGATGAGGCGGCGCTCCAGGTAAAAACCAGGCTACTGTTTGCTAATGAAGGGGCAACGGATGCTCGGCCAGCGAAGATGGCAGACCTCCCCTCTGCCTCCTTGCACCGGCAGCAATGCCTGGTCAGGCTCGGGTGCCTAGGTCTGTGGACCTACGTCTGCTTTGGAGGTGACTTTGCAATCAAGGGGACCCCAGTTTCCCTTCTTGTCTCTGGTTTTCTAATGCCTCTTTCAGCCCTGCCAACTTCTTTCCTAGTCTTTTTCTTACCATGGATCCTGACTTCCAACTTTTTTTTTTTTTTTTTTGCGGTACTGGGGATTGAACCCAGGGGCATTCTACCTCTGAGCTACCCCCCCCCGGCCCTATTTTTTTTAGTCTTTATTTTGAAACAGGGTCTCACTAAGTTGCAGAGGGCCTCACTAAGTAGCTGAGGCTGGCCGCCAACCTGCAATACTCCGGTCTCAGCCTCCCAAGTACTGGGATGACAAGTGTGCGCCACCACGCCTAGCTCTGACTTCCGACATTTTGTTGGAAGTCCCAATGCTTGTTTGAGCACAGACCCTGAGCCACTTCCTGCCTCTGCTGTCCTCGAAAGTCAGCCATCCTTGTGACGTTTTGTTCTGACTCGCAGGAACCTGAGGAAAGCCTGGGTGTTGTTGCTGTTTTTCTTAGCAGAGACTGAACCACTGGTGGTGACATCTGAGCTACAGAGAAACTCTTTCCCCAGAGAGTGGGATGGTGCAAAGGGACCCTGGAGTTGGAAATAGGAGCCCTGGTTGGTCCTGTGATCTTGGGCGAGTCTCCTTTCTTCATCTGCATCATGGGAGCGATATTGTCCTGTGAAACTGCCGTGAGGTTAGAAACACATGGCTCACAGTGGACACGTGCTGCTCACTTCCTGGCTTCCCAAGCGATCGCCGTGTTGGGTCTTGGATCTGAGCATGATATGTGCATCTTAGAATCTCATGGACAGATGAGCAGTGTCTGGCTCGGGAAGTCATTTTAGTTTATAGGTGCAGCCGGCAACAGTAGCACTTTATTAAGTGTTAGGAGAAGCTGAGTGTTTATGATAGGCTCTCAGCTCTGGTTTAAAAAGAGAATTAGATATGACAGATTTCCAAATATCCTCTTCTCTTCTCTTTCTCTTTTTATCCCAAACTGAAAAACAAGCAGAAAATAAAACCTGTCTTATCTGAGTGAACTTCAGGTTCCGCTTGCGGTCGTGGGAGCCGGGAGGTTTTGCCAAAGTGAAGCAGGCAGCTGTATTTTATAGGGAAATTAAAATGTGGCATCACCCCCCCCCCCGGGAGGTGTCCTGGACCTTTCAGCTCTATCCTCCTCTCCCCCCGTGAAGCGACTCGGCAATTTTTAGCTTCAGAAAGTCAGCTGTGAAGTAAGCTGGACACAACAAATACGCTCTTGCCTGGGGGATGGCTTCCACGTTGCCACCATGGCGTCAGAGCCACTCTTTCCCCACCGTTCACTGGTGGGAGCTTCCTCAGGCATGGCCCACCTGGCGCACCCTTGATGTGGCCCAGATTTCAGCAGCTGCAGGCCTGGAAGCTCCCATGTCATCCCAAGTGACTGGAACCCACACCCGGGCTCTCTGAGATCCTCCGGGAGCTGGAGTGTGGAGCCGCACCTCCTGTACATGTTCTTCTCTTTAGCTAATGATGTGTCTTGTTGGAACCCCAGAGCAAAATATGAGCATGTGTTTGGCAGCATTTTAGAAAGCCTCTGTTACATTGCTTTTTATTTTTATTTTATTTTTTAAAATATGCTTTTATTGGTGCATTGTAGTCTCACATCACATTGAATATCAGTTTGATATTAACATACATGCACACAGCTCTTAGTTTCCCCCCCACCTCCCCCCCATATGTAGTACCAAGAATGACGTTGGTATATTCTCATATGTACACATTGTTTATGATAGTAATTCCACTGATTCGCTTCTTTCTTGCCCTTCCCCTTCCCTTGTATCCCTTCCCTTGCTCTACTGAGGGTTCTCCACTATACATTGCTTTTTATATAACCGATATTAGGTAGGTGGTGACTCATTTAATACTGCGACCATTGGGCTTCTTTTTTAAGACTTAAACAAATTGGCTGGGCATGGTGGTACATGTCTATGATCACAGTACTTGGGAGACTGAGAGGAGGATCACAGATTCAAGGCCAGCTTCAGCAACTTAGTGAGGCCCTCAGCAACTTAGTGAGACCCTGTTTCAAAAAAAAAAAAGGCAGTAGGTGTAGCTCAAAGGTAGAATGCTCCTGGGTTCAATCCCCAGTACCAAACAAAAGCATAGTATCTAATTCCATATGATTTGAGATATTCTAGAAACATATAGAAAAGAATGATAAAAGAGAAGAAAAAATATCAAGGTCAGAGAAAATGTCAACTAAGGGTTTAAAACCATATATATTTGGCATGAGATCCAGCAGGTTGTTCTCATTGATTTGTAAATTTCCTAAGGGCTTCCTGGCAGCCAGTGTGAAAATGGAAATGTGTGTTTTTTTTTTTTTTTGGTACCGGGGATTGAACCCAGGGGCATTCTGCCTCCGAGGTACACCCACAGCCTATTTTTTATTCTTTATTTGGAAACAGGGTCTCACTAAGTTGCGGAGGGTCTCACTAAGTAGCTGAGGCTGGCTGCAAATCCGGATCCTCCTGTCTCAGCTTCCCTAGTACTGGGATGACAAGCATGCGCCACCACGCCCGGCTTGGAAGTGTGGTTATTTTGGATAATTCCATTGCTAATGACAAAGAAAGATGTTAATTCCGCTGAAGGAGCTCTAAAAGAAATCTCCACATAGGACTTCAGATTCAGCAATAGTGCAGGATGTGGTGGGCAATCCTAATTACACCCCGTGATAAATCACTGTCTGACTTCATTAGATCTCCCTGGAAGGAAATGAAGGACATAACCCTAAAGTGAACAAAAATAGGCGTGCAGAGCCCACACAGGTAGCTTTCTCAGGAGAGCTGTGCTGTCCGGTACCACAGCCACGAGCCAGATTTAAGTTAGTTAAAACAGAATAAGAAGAGAGATTCAGAGCCTCCATCCCAGGAGCCACAGCTCAGGTGCTTAATTAGCTGGGGAAGTGGTGTCGCACACCTGTAATCCCAGTACTTGGGAGGCTGAGACAGGAGGATGCCAGGTTAGAGGCCAGCCTCAGCAACTTAGGCCCTCAGCAACTTAGTGAGACCCTGTTTCAAAAAAAAAAAAAAATAGGGCTGGGGGGTGTAGCTCAGAGGTAGAATGTCCCTGGGTTCAATCCCCAGTAACACACACACTAGTGTGGCAGCTATGCAGGAAGGTGAGAGATAGGGTTTGCACACCAGGACAGAAGGTCCCATGGGGCATGCTGGTCTCCCAGCTTGGGGCAGCAGGCTGATCTGGGTGCTGAGTAAGGATTTATTTATTTATTTATTTATTTACTTATTTATTTATTTATTTATTTTTCGGTACTGGGGATTGAACCCAGGGGCATTCTACCTCCGAGCTACACCCCCAGCCCTATTTTTTATTCTTTATTTTGAAACAGGGTCTCACTAAGTTGCGGAGGACTTCACTAAGTAGCTGAGGCTGGCCACGATCCCGGATCCTCCTGTCTCAGCCTCCCAAGTACTGCGCCACCACACCCGGCTACCTGAGTCAGGTTTTAGAAGGACAGCCACTGGAGATCAAAGGACAGAGCTGCAGGGGGCCCCTCTCCAGCCTGTCATTGCTCCCCCCCCCCCCCCCCGGGTGCCTGGAGGAACCTGGAGGAAGGCCGCTCAGATCCATGTTCTTGAGTTTCCCTCTTAGGAAAAGCGGGCAGGCTGGGGATCCGGCCTCTGGCCAGCAACAGGCGTGCGTTTACAATGTTTTGTTTTCATTGTGTTTATTTTTACCTTGGCCTCCTAGCTATGACACAGTTCTATTTCTCTATTTGCCATGGTGATGTACAGTTCCCTGGTAAAATACATTTGAAGTCAAAAGGAAATGAGTCAGCTTAAAGGAAAATACTAAATAAACACTAGTGAAACCAGCCAAGTCGAGGATGTTGCATGTGGGGCGCGCTGGTGTAAGGGAACGAATAGACCGTGATTAAAGACTAATAATGAAGTAATAACCGTGAGCCGCAGCCACCTCTGCTGGCGCGCGCGTGTCACGTGGATCAGCGCGGCCAGTCCTCGCAGCAACTCGGGGCGTAAGAGACTCTTATCATCCCCATTTGATAGGTGAGGACGCAAAGACACAGAGAAGCTTCTCATTCAGTGACTTTTATTTTGTTTTTATTATTTTTAGCCCAAATAGCAATTTCTGACCGATTTGTAGAGATTCTGTGCTACTAAGGGTAGAATCGAATTCTTTAAACATTCTAGAAACAGCTGGGATGTTGCCCTTGTTCTGAAGGGATGTCTCTAGCTTGGATTGCACCTGCATCGCTGAGATGGGGGACAGAGGGTGACACAGCCAAGCCCGGGCTCCCAGTAGGGCCACTCCAGGCCCTCTGCAGTACACAAACACGTATCCACAAGGCCTCCAAATCCGAGAGCCAGGCTAAGACAGTTTTGCCTGGGAAAGATGTCAAAGCAGGTGCTGGTCCACAGTGGCAACTCTGACCATAGAAGAGTTTAGGGGTGATCCCTCAGGACATCTTGGAGCAGTGCTGAGGTCCTGAAAGCCTTCCTGGAGGGATGCCTTAAAATGGTGCTCCTACATGCCAAAGAATCTAAGATGGCTCACCTGCAGCACGCGGTACTGGGCAGTCCCCACTGTGTCGTGGAAGAGACCTGGAGTTACATCCAGCAGAAAGGATGCTAGTGAGAAGTGCCATCCATTGACACCACTGAATGCAAGTTATTCAAAAAGGCTTGCAGTCCTGAGGTGTGCTCACCCACTGCTGGAACTAAGACCAATTGTCCAAACACAAGTAACATTGACACTGAGAGTTCCCAATTTTAAGTTTTTCATCTATGAGTAGTTCTTATGCTATGAGTATTTCCTTTTTTTTATTTTGAATTGAATCCAGGGATATTCTACCTCTGATCTACACACCCAGCCCTTTTTATTTTGAAATAGGGTCTCACTAAGTTGCTGAGGTTGGTCTCAAACCTGTGATCCTCCTGTCTCAGCCTCCCAAGTACTGAGATTACAGGCATGCGCCACCACGTCCAGCTCTATGACTGTTTCCTAACGCATGGCTGCCAGCAGGCACTAGCTGTAAAGAAAATGATAAACAGCAACCAAAAAAAAGGAAAACCAAATTTCAGTCCACTACCCGTCTTGCTCAGGTTTTGTCATTCTTTCTCTCCCTGTTAACACATAGTCATGTTTTGCTTTGATTTTCTATCATTTCCACATGACATAGTTAAATTTGCTGTTAATCAATAAATTTCTAGCTTGTACCTTTGCAAATGTTCGATCTTATTCTCCAAATACCCTGCCTTCCAAACAAGTTTGAGATCTGTGTTAATACCCAACCAAAGTGTTGCTAAAGGTCTCTTATACCTTAAAACAGCCTACCTAGTTTTTTCTCTGACTATCCCAGCCACTAAATTGGTATGAAGTAATGCATCAGCACACTCGTTCTGAGCCCTCGGGTCGTCCCCTGTGGAATGTGCCTTTCGTGTGGGTACGGCCAGGATGGTCTTCTATGTGGGTTAATTTTAGCCTTTGGCTTTAGCCACCAGAAGCCCTGGCTCTTGGGTGGCATTCCGTTTGCACAGAGAACTAATTAGGTCTCTTTTGTCAGGAGAGTTGCTTTGTTTCAGCAAAGCCTTTTTCTTCTAGAATAGGTCTTCCTTCTAGTGGTCTTGGGGTGTCGTCCTGGCTGAAAGGAACATGGTTCCCTAGGAAGACGCGTTCAGTGTTTGTGTACCTCCTTACCCCCCGCCCCACAACAGGAAACCACGTAGCCTGAGCGGCGATTGTAGAGGTTTAGTCCGGCTGAGCATAGGCATGTATGTGATGCAGGGAAGATCTGTTGGTTTTGCTATTAATAATGGATCACAGGGTCTCCACAGGCTGCGTGGGGCTTTGGGGTGTGTGGGAGATGGTGGTGTTTTGGGGCTTCAGGCGTTGGGTTTCTCGATGCTTCTTTCCATCCTCTTTCCTAAGCTGGCTCTCCCCTTGCACCTCTAGTGTTCTTTTACCCCAGGCTCTGTCTTACGCCCTCCCGGTGTGCAGCTATGCAGAGACAGGATTCCTGAAGTGGAGAGAGATGGAATGGGGGGGCAGGTGCAGAAACGGGAGCTGCCGCTGCAGTTCTGTGAGCCACAGGAAGCCTCTGTCCCAGTGGGAACCGTCCAGATTTGGGGGAAAAGGACCAGTTCTGAGGCTGAAGCCACTCCCTCGTGCTCACGGCTGGGCCCTCCTGTCACACCTGTGTCTGCAGGGTGGAGGGAGCCGGCTGTGGGTCAGGCAGCCATTTGCTGCCTCTGGCGTCTGGGTGTCTTCACAGCCAGCCTTGGCTCAGTGCCACATGCCAGGCAAAGCCATGGGAGTGTCTGCCTTTGCCCAACTCTCTCCTTCCTCAAGAACTTTCCATGCCACCAAGCGGGGCCCCTCGGCACCTCTGAGGTTCACCGTCCCTTCGCCCCAGCTATTCTTGGAATGCTCAGGGCTTCTGGGTGGAAACAAAAAGCAGAAGATGCAGAAGTCCCTTTCTCCCCTTGGAGGGGTGTGTCACCGCTATTCTGTTAGGGCTTTTGTCTTCCCAAACAGGAAGAACTTTAATTTTCTTCCAGTGTAACTCCTTTATTCATGTGATTGTGCTGATAAGAGAGAGCCTGCCGTACGCCTGGCATGGGCTTAAAGTCTGCAGAGCCAGTGGGGGGCCAAACCTGACCTTTTTTTTTTTTGCAGTACTGGGGATTGAACCCAGGGGCGTTCTACCTCCAGGCTACACCCCCAGCCCTATTTTTTATTCTTTATTTTGAAACAGGGTCTCACTAAGTTGCGGAGGGTCTCACTAAGTAGCTGAGGCTGGCCGTGAACCTGGATCCTCCGGTCTCAGCCTCCCAAGTACTGGGATTACAAGCGCGTGCCACCATGCCCGTCTACCAAACCTGACTTTGAGGGAACCCCCACCCATCTTCCAGTCCAGGGGGAGACAGACACCACTGAGTAGGTAGTGTTGCTCTGCAGAGGGGTGTGGTGGAGAGACGGAACACCAGCCACCCTGCATGTGACATGTAGTGACATATAAAGTGTGGCACAGTGCGTGGCATGCAGATTCTGTGTGAAGATTATCTTT
Source organism: Glis glis (assembly GCA_004027185.1). Taxonomy (NCBI): domain Eukaryota; kingdom Metazoa; phylum Chordata; class Mammalia; order Rodentia; family Gliridae; genus Glis; species Glis glis. The sequence goes on along the minus strand of PVJS01001883.1, from coordinate 69,382 downwards.
AGGAGCTAAAACCCACTCGACTTGTGATAAGCAAACAAACCTAAAGTAGACATAGACATCATTTCCCCTGATCAATTGAGTATCTCTGGGTGCATTCCTGTGTTCAAGAGCCTTGATTTAGCATCTGCTTTATCAGGGGCTCCATGTTGGCTTCCACGGCTGCAGGGAGCATGACACCCGTGTCCTCAAGCAACCTGGGGCTTTCGAGGAGACAGGACCTCCGTGTAGGCAGCCGGGAGGCAAGGGCAGTGTTATGGTTACATATAGAATGTCTCCTGAAGAGCTCATGTATTCATGTTCAGAGCTGATATAATTAAGTCATGAAGGTTGTAATCTCAGCAGTGGATAAATCCATTGTGATGGATTTACTGGGTGGTAACCTAGGCAGGTAGGGTGTGGCTGGAGAAGGTGGGTCCCTGGGGGTGTGGCCTTAGGGACTGTGCTTTTGTCTTTGAATCCCCTTCCTTGCTAGCTCTCTCTTGCTTCTGGCCTTCATGATGTGAGAGCTGAGCCCTTGCTCTCTCCCTCTCTCTGCTTCCCGCCACCATACCCTGAGCTCCACAAACCCAGCCTGACATAGACTAAACTCCAAAATATTCAAAAACTATGACCAAATAAATCTTCCTTCCTCTAAGTTGTGTGGTCAGTCGTTTTGGATGACAGCAGTGAGAATGTTATCAAGACAGGCAGCGACTGTGAAAGATTCCCAGGAGGCTTTGCAGGGCATGCGAGCAGGCCATGGGGGCAGCCAGCAGCCCCTGCCACGGGCACCTTGATGTCTGTTGTCGCTTCATCTTTTCCATGACTCGTGAGCTGGGTATTGTCATCTTCATCCCCGTGTTAAGGTGAAGCAGCTGTGACTCCATGGGTTGAATAACTTCCTCTGGGTCACACTGAGTTCCTGCCTCTCGCTTGCTTTGCCCCTTCCACGAAACTCACCACCCTTCTCATAGGCATGCGCCGTGAGTCCTTGTTTCCATGAAGCAGCCCATTTCCATTAACCGGGGTTCCTGCCCACTGTTTTATTGGCCCATCACTCACTGTCAAAGCTGTCATGGGCAGCTGATATTGGCGACAAGGTAATAGTCTCACAGTGGAGAGAGCTGCAAAGACCAGAGCATGGAATTGATGGGTCCCCGGGAATGTGAGAATCCCATTAAATGGAGACTTTTTCAGCCTTAAAGGTATAAAGTCATGGCGTGGTAAAGTTTGAGGAAAACTTAGAGCTCACTTCTGTGCAAGCATGGAGACATGTGCTTGTGTTTCAAAAGGCGCATTCAGTGTGATAATTTTGTATTTGGAAAGCTGAAAAACAGACATGGGCTTGGTAAGCAGGCTGAAGGTAGAGTGGACATACTGTCTTAGCAGGTGGGGTGTCCAGATTTAACTCCCTTTTTAAAGTACTTTCTATCCGAGGAAGCCAACAACAGTGGTTTGCACAGAGCCATTCTGCCAGTGGCACACAGAGTCAAAGGTGCGTATGCTCCCCTTGGTCTCTCTGCTGCACCTCAGGGCCGTGGACCCCTCACTGCCTCCTGCACAGACAGGAGCCGAGGTTCATCTGGAGCGCCGCCCAGCGCGTAGCGGGCAGGTGACGAGGAAGGCGAGGGCATGGTGCTGACCCCTGCTCATCATGGAGATCAGCATTCTCTGTTTTGTTTTTACTCTGCCCTATGGTCACAGCTGTCACTTGCTGATATCTTCTTTGGGCCCGGAAGGAAGGGTTGGGCCCTGGCGAGATGCAGTTGTGAATGAAATGGAGGCATTTAGGGCTGCTCTCCTGTGCAGCAGAGACAGCCTCGGCCCTTCTCTTCCCCTGTGTGTTCTGTGTGGATGTGGCAGCGCCTAGACCGTCACAAGTGCTGAATAGCCAGGTGCCAGGCCTCACTGCCCAGGGCTCCTCCTTCAGCCTGTGGCTTTCAGAGCCACTGTGGCAAGAGATACCCCATCCCTTACTGCTCTTAAATGGTAGTATCCACTGTTCTAAATACTTGTGTAAAAAAGCAAGAGGGGTAGCCGGGTGTGGTGGTACATGCCTACCAGTACTTGGGAGGCCGAGACCAGAGGACAAAGGTTCGAGGCCAGTCTCAGCAATGAGCGAGACCCTCAGCAACTTAGTGAGACCCTGTTTCAAAATAAAAAAGCCTGGAGATGTAGCTCAGAGGTAGAATGCCTCTGGGTTCAACCCCAGTACCAAAAAAAAAAACCCCAAAACAAGAGGGGTGTTTGGAGTAATTTTCTTTTCATCAAAGTGTGTTAATCGTGGCTTAAAAGGGGCCTTGTCCAGGTGGCCGCTGTGTCCCTTCTTCCCTTCCACCACTGGAGAGGCAATAGCCCGAGAAAGAGCAACTTGCTAAGACCTTACTCTGTTTCCCTGCGGCGGGTTCTCTTTTCCAGGTTTCCCTGTTTAGCCGGCTGGCTTTCTTTCTTTTTTGCTGGTCCATTTCTGCTCCCCCACCTGACGTCCCTGCCTGGCTGTTGTTTTTCTTTTCTTTTTTTAAATCTTTTTACTGGTGTATTATAGTCTCACATCATAGTGTAAATCATGTTGGCAATGACATACATGCTCACATTACTTGGTGCCCCCGGTGCCTCGCCATCTCCCCCCTTCCCCATACAGAGTACTGAGACTGACACTGGTATTTTCACATATGTACATATCTGGGTATTGTTTTTCAAAAGCTCCAGGTTATTTTGGTGTTCTTGTTATGGTGGTTTTGGCAGGGGAGAGGAGGCCAGGGTCCCAGCCCGGGCAGACATTCTAACCACCTTGCGTGTCCCGGAAGAAGACATCCAGGACCTCAGGCCTGCAGCGAGCATGCCAGTGTGTGCAGGATCGGGGCCCCTTCTGCCTGACAGGCACCAGCAAGCACCACACTGTCTCGAAGGCTGGGGAGCACGCAGGACCCCTGTCATGGCCTTCCCTGTCAACTCAGCAGGATTGTCCTAGAGTCATGATCAAATTGCAGTTGACAGTGACTTCTGGCTTTATACACAGCACCATATAGTATCTTCGAATAAGGCGCCTTGTAATTCCACAGGAAGGATAGCATAGGTTGTTCCTTCTTTCCCATCCTCTGCCCAAACATATATATGTGTGTGTGTGTGTGTGTGTGTGTGTGTGTGTGTGTGTATACATAGACACTATATATATACATACACACAATATACATACATATACACACACACACACACACACACACACACACACACACGGAATTAATTCAGTCCTGAGAGTCTCCTTGCAAGAGGCTGGTATTTGAATTTAGGATACATACATACACTGCGCAACCCAGCATCCCATCCAGCCCGATGACTGGGCAGGAAGAGCGAGGTGTCCCACCTCCCAGGACATGATCTTGCTCATCCCAGGAATGATGAGCAAGATCCATCTTTTTCTCCTGGAAGCCTGAGCCAGTGCAGGCGTGACGGCCCCAAGCCCACCTGCCTATGGGAGTTGGTTTAAATGAGCGGGTCCCTGCATGGTGGAAAATGTTCCCTGCCATGATTACCTTGTCACTCCTATTAATATTCACCCGTGGCTTTTTAATGACCAATTATTGTTCTGGTTCAGATTTAAAGTCAGTATTAATTGGCTAGTGGTATTTTTATTCATAAGACAGTAATAACTTCATCACTTTTAAACATGCTATAAAACCCCATGCTGGTGTCCCCTAAATTAATCTGATGAGGAAAGAAAATGGGTCTCGCGCCACATCACACAGCGGATGTAAAGAGTGTGTATTGAACATGAGGAATTTTTTTTTCTTGGTAGAAAGTTGTTTTCGGGGTGGAGTGGGTGAGAAGGTGGAAGGGAGCTGCTTCGCCTGGTGGTGGTCTTAGAGTTTCTGGGCATGATCGTCTGTCTGCGCCGGTTCCTGTCCTCTGTGTTTCTGAGGTTTTCTCCAAATGCTTGATATCAGTTCTAGTCTGGAGATGTGGGGCCTTCTGCGCAGTCAGCTCGGACTCCCCTTCTCCAGGAGCAGCAATTACAAACCTGCCTAACCCTGTCTGTTGTCTCTCGCCAGACCTGGCGTGGGGAGGGGGAGAGGTGGTACGGGCAACCAGAGCCTGGGGCCAGGGATGCCGCCCAGCACCCCGCCTGCTTGGGGCAGCCCCATTCGAGTAACAACCTGGTCTGATCCTGACTCCGAACGCCTATGGTGCCGCAGGCGAGAAGCCCGGTCTTGTGCTGAGTGGAGTCGGCCTCCTTTGGTGCTTGCTCTTTGTGCATGGTCCTTGTGGGAAAGTTCACGTGAGGAGCTGCACCTTGGTCCCAGGGCTGGTGGTGGGGTGGACTCTGAGCATTCCTAGGTACCTTGATGACAAGTCCTCTGGAGGCAGCCAGCCGCTCAGCATGCCTGTACCTGTAATGTGACCCTGTTCACCCCAGGACTGGGCTCCTCACTTGGGACAGTGTGGCCAACTAGCTGACCACCCAGGTGTTCTGACCAAGCCAGTAACTCTTGATCTACACCTGCGCTTTCTTGCTGGCAGGAGAAGGAACCCCACCGCATACTGACATTCATCAGTTTGCTCAACAGAAAAGACCAAGGGCGAGGTGTGAATGTCAGGGCTCAGCGTCCTCAGGGCTCAGCCTGTGTCTCTTCATAGCGTGGCTTGTCGTAAGCTGGCTGCGCTCACAGCCAGGGGACAGCGGCAGATGTGGGTGGGAAGCTCCAGCTGCCCCCAGTGGAAAATGCCTCTTTTTCTCCCACAGCTGATACCAGTCCTGGAGTTGAGTCTCACCAACTCGGGTGGTCTGGGCCTCACCTGTGCCCACCGATTACTGTGTCTGGGTGGGTACGATGCTTTCAAGACATAACCTCCCAGAGCTGCAGCTCAGTGGGCAAGTGAGGATGTTCTTCCCAGCAGGAGGGGGAATGGTTTCAGACTGGCCAAAAGGGCACACATCTACTTATACCTTCGCGCTGGTCACAACTCAGGCTTGGCCCGGGAGCCAGTTTGGTGACATTTATGCGTCTCTACAACCAGCACAGTTGACATTTGGGACCAGATCACTCTTTGTGGCGGTGGGTCTTCTGTGGATTGTAGGGTGCTGAGCAGCATCCCGGCTTCACCCAGTAGCACCCACATACTTTCCCTAATTGTGACAATCCAAGATGTCTCCAGACATCACCAGGCGTCTCCCAGGAGGCACACTGCTCTGGTGGGAGACCACTGCTTTACGAGGACCCATCGAAAGCTGTTCGAGTTTTCTTAGGCATAAATTGGATCATATGACACGTGTTTTCTTCCGTTACATAGACCTCACTCTTCATGACTCATTCTAAGCTTCTGCTGAATATTTTCTAGTATGAAGGATCCATTATTTATGAAACTCCCGTGGATGAGGGATATTTAAATGGTTTTCACTTCTTGTCACTGCACGCAAAACTGTCAGACTTGTCCTTGTATAGACCTCTTTGTTCACATTGTAGGTATTGCTCTACGATAAATAGCTAGAAGTGGGTGTGCTAAAGTAAAGAGTACGTACATTTTTTATTTTAATGGGTCCAGCCAAATTGCTCTCCCAAAAGGCTGAACCAGTTTTCAATCACACCAACAAGGTAACATATTTCTTTGTCCCCGTGTCCTTGCCAACACTGGATATTATCCATCTTCTAAGTCTTACCAAGCTGATAGAAAAATTGCATTTCATTGATTGGTGAATTTGCATTTTCTGTGTTGCTCGTGAGGCTGAGAAGATGTCGATGCTTTAATTTGACTTTTTTTTGTGACTTGCCCATTAATGTCCTTTTCCTATTGTTCTTCGGTATTATTCATTACTTTCGTATCAATTTTTAGGGCTTCTTTGGATAGTAACCCTTTTGTTGTATATGCTTCAAACTCTTGCTTAGCTTTTTACTTTGTTTACAGGTTTATTATCTGTTCTTGTTTGCTGGGCCCCAGAATGTTGGGAAGAAAGGCATTTCTGGGTTGACCTGCTGAAGTACTGTGCATTATTTCATTTCATATCACAAGAACCCTGAGATTCTATAGGCATTCTTCCCATTTTAGAGGAGAAAGACATTCAGAACGTGTAGTAAATAACTTGCCTGAGGTCACAGAGCTCAACAGTGTGGTCACCTGTCCCCCACCCAAAGTCTAGGGCTTTTTTCCTGTACTCCCAGTGGCCTCTGAAGGACAGCATGGAGACTGATGGGTGGAAGTTGGACAGAACCCAGTTGGCTTATCTGTCAACCTGTCCATCTGTCTGCCTGAATTTCTGCTCAGCCACCTAGGCATCCTGTGAGGGCTAGGTGCTGGGGATGTAATTGTAAATGACAGATACTCAATCTTAGGCATTGCCTACTTGATATAAGAAAGGTAGAATGTAGATAGCTGTTCAGAGGCAGGATGGTCTCTGGACACCCCCACCCTGAGACCCAGAAGCAGGTGAGCCCTTCTTGTAGATGTTAGAAGTCCTCTTTCAGCCACAGTTGACCCTCATCCCTTGCAAGAGGCACGCCGATCCTGGGGTACAGGAGGCAGCCATAGAAACTCTTCATAAGCAGCCAGGCAGCTGCTTGGCTGTCAGCTCCCGCGGCTTATGTTTATGTGATAAATGCCTTCCCAGGGCCTGCGGCATGGGAATAATGACTATTTTATTTCTGGGTTTAAAGAAACAATCCTGTGTGTTGTTTCTGCCTCTCCTCGCCTGGGTGAGCTTTCACAAGGTTGGTCTTTGGAACTCTTTCCCTTGCAGGAGGATCTAGCTGACCTCTGAGGTCCCTTTCCAAGTTTGTAAGTTTGTGAAAACTTTGATGACTTTTAGACCTTCCTGATCTGTTTGGTGGACACAAACCTTAGGTGCTGTCTGTCGTCAACAATTTCATGGTCACAGTTTGCGAAGTATGTACACAGGAATCCATCTTGAGGCTGTCTCATGTGCAGAAAGCAATTAAAATGCAGAGTGACCTCTGCCTCCTTGAACTTCTAGGAGGAAGCTCTGTCTGGACTCTTAGTGGCCAGTAGAATCAGGACAAGACACTAAAGACTTGCTCTAAACCAGGGTGCTCCAGAGCAGTGGGCATATAGCCATAGCCCCTCACTCCATCCATGGCAGCTCAGCAAGCCAGGGGCCTTGGTTCTTATGCAGCCATCTTGGTCATGACTATCATGTTTATATGCTTAGTCCAGGCATGTCTCTAAAGTCTAGACCAGGCCTTCAGTGTGCACCATATAGAGGCTGTGACCTGCAGTCTTAGGAGGTGCCATTCATCCAGAGGCCTGCTGTCCACCCAGTAAAAGGCCTGCTCCACCAAGACATGGCTGGTGTCAGATTTATTCACCACTGTATCACCAGTACCCAGAACAGGTGAGCTCATTACACATTGGATGATGGGTGATGGGATGGATGGATGGATGGATGATGGAATGATGGGTGATGGGGTGGATGGATGGATGGATGGGTGATGGGATGGATGGATGGATGGATGGATGGATGATGGATGAATGGATGGACAAGTAGGTAGATGGATGAGTGGGTGGGCGAGCAGGTGGATGGAAAAGTAATTGAATGGAGTGTTCTAGTGCAAGGTCCCAGGTCTGCCATCTTGACTTCAATTCTCCAACCCTCATATATCCCAAAGCATCCATCTCATCTCATAGGCATTCTTCTCTCAACTCCCAGCCCCTCCTGTGTCCTCCTCCTTGGTGCTCAGCTTCAATTCTGCCTGTTTCCTAACTGATGCTTATGACTTTCTTCATTTCTTATACTGGCCCAGCCCTGATTAGAAAGTTTTACCTGCTTCAGGTGTCTTGCTGTCTTATGGAACCATGGTGATTAGTTTCTCTAGAGCTCTAGTAGTTTGGGGGGTGTACATCGAGCTATAATCCCCAAGTTTCCCCATAATCATCTTTACATACTCAAGGTCCCTGTCCCAGCACCCAAGAGAGCTGGGAGTGAGAGGACAGGATCAGAAAGAGCAATGGCTTGGGAAGGTCAGACAGTAGGATCTCTCCTCTCCCGTTGGAGCCTGCAGTCTTATCAGAGAAGAGAGATTAAACGCACTAAGGTAAAAGTAATACACAAATAAATACATACTTACTTACAAGCTGTGTCTGTGTTATAAAGGAATACCAGGCAGGATTCCAGAGATGATAAGAGGGGCCCAGTTAGACTGAGGGATAAGGACGGGGTTCTCTGAGGACATCTGCTTACTCCTGAAGGATGACTTGGAGTCCAGGAATGGTCCAGGCAAAGGGAGCAGCATGTACAAAGCCCCGAGACAGGAGAGCCTGGCGCTCTCGAGATGGGATGCCATGGTAACTAGAGCAGAGGAGACGGGCAGGGGAGTGGGAGATGAGGCCAGACAGCCAGGGACTGGATCTTCCAAGGTCTCATAGGGAAGTCTGTCTGTTCATCTATTCTTCCATCTGTCTAGTGGCCTGCGCACCCCCTTACCTACTTCATCACAGTTGCAGCCTCTAGGTGGTTTATCCACGTGGAGCCGGCCTGGGAGGGGAGCAGGTGAAGTGTGTGAGGTCACACCCTCAGATGTAGACTTGAGCGGTCTGTGTTTAAACCCTGGATCTGCCCCTTAGTTCATAGTTGGATGACCTTGGGTGGCAATATTTGTCAAAATCACAGGGTTGTCATCATTAAAGTAGGGCTGCTACTTCCTTCATAGGGCATTATGTTAAAGCGTGTCTCTAGAGAACCTAGCACAGTGCCTGGCCTGCGCAGTAAGTAGGAAGGACCCAGCTAGTGGAGCTGCTACCAGCGTGTACCTCCTCCAGCACCCACGTGTGCCCAGGAAGTTATAGATGCAGGCGTGGAGTGGGTCATTGTACTCACAGACACACACTGGCACAGCAGCCCTAGCAGCCGCTTCCTCTCCAGCATGGAATCAGGAAGTGGGACTTCCCCAGCCCCATCCCAGTTGGGTTTCACATTTGGACACAAGTGCCCGCCTGTCCCTCCCTTGCTGCTAGGGCTTAATTGAAACTGGAAGGCTTGAGCTGGCGTCTGAAGCTTCCGAGGGGGGCACAGCCCAGCCCGACGCTGATCCTGGGGTGCAGCAGCAGCATGCGGGAGCGCGCACGCAGCCAGGCAGCTGCTTGGCTGTCAGCTCCCGCGGCTTATGTTTATGTGATGAATGCCTTCCCACGGCCTGCGGCCTGGGAGCAATGACTCTTTTATTTCTGGGTTTAAAGAAACAATCCCGTGTGTCGGCGAGTAAATGGTTCTCCTAGCTTGGCTGAGCTCGCTCAAGGCTGGTCTTTGGAAATCGACCTGTGCCCATGTCAGAGGGCTTTCATATCACCTAAACCACTTGGTACCACTGGGGGGTCGGGGGGCAAAGCCTTTCCTGGGCTGGGCAAGCCTTAGTATCATAATGAAGTAGACAGGGCGGGGCTGTTGCTATCTTCGAATCTTTCTCCTCTACCTCTTCCGGATACAGAAAAGCATCTCCAGTCCAACCTTGAAAGGTTATCTCTTTGTGCCACCGGCAGCCTCGTCCTGTGAGACTGTGAATCCCAGCTCCTTGCCAGCCATCCCGGCTGAGCGAGACTCTGGTAGACTGTGCTGGCTGGCTGCAGTTGGTCCAAGCAGCTCCAGTTGGCAGCTGTGTGGAGGCTGCTTTTCAAGGCTGGAAAAGGAAGGTGCAGAAAATGTGTAGTTGCTGATGGGGGTCTCAGCAAGTCCCAAAGGATGGTACCACCTTTGGAGCACAGGACAGCAGAGATGGGGGACAAGGAGTCTCAACTCCGGGGTTAGGATGCTGATGGTGTGATGTGGCCCGGATGAATCAGGCAGGCTCGGAGGCAGGGAATCAGGGGAGGTTTGGAGGGAAGCAGCTCTGAATAGCTGTTAGCAGAAGGAGCCGAAAGGAAACCAGGCTGCTCTTTGCAGCATGTGCTTTAGCTAAAGGAAGTTACATGGTGGACCGTCATGTTACCGAGTCTGCTCTCCCCTGTCCACTTTGCATTCATCTATTTATGAAGAAAGGACGGGGGACAGTTGTGTAAGGCCAGCGTTAATATGAAGCATGCTGAGCCTTTCGTATGCGCAGCTCTGATTCCTTGCCACCACCTCGTGAGGGGAAGTATTTTCATCTCTATTTACAGATGGGCAAGCTGAGATCAGAGATGCGCAATCAATTGCCCAAGGTCACCCAGCTAGCGAATAGCAGAGCTGAGTTACAGGCCCGGGGCTGGCAGTTTACTTTAAGAGAAAAATGCCACCTCTCTCCTAAAAGTTCCCTTAGAGAGGAGAGAGAATATGAAACGCTGATGGTAACAGTATTTGGTGATGATAACCAAGCCCCGCTCTGTTACCTGCTAGCAGTGGCCTCTTAGGCCAAATGCACAGAGCAGGCACTTTCTGGGCATTTGTCTCCTCTGCGTCCCCCATTTTGTTGTCGCGCTACAGAAGAAATGAGGAGGTGGTACCCAGGGCTGTGCAGACCGCGCTCCTGCCTGCTGTCGCCACCTGCAGGGGGGACAAGGGCCCGCGTGCCGGGCTGCATGAAGCATGGCTCCTCGTCCCTCTTCATCATCTCACCTAGCTGGACTGAGTGCTCATGTGGACCACTCCCTCTGATAAGTGGTGCTATCTCATTTAATCCTCAAGTCAGCCCCGTGAGGTCAGTACAGAAACTGACACCCAGAGGTGCTAAGAAACTTCACGTCACCAAGGTGTGAATTTAGGTCTCTCTGGACTCAGTACCAGGCTCTACCCTGAGCATCCATGTCAACCCTCTGTCAACACCCAGACCCTCACCACCACGGCAGGAGTCCAGCAGCAAACCTAGCCCGAGGTCTCAGGGGGTTTCAGCTTCTCACCACCCTCACTCCCAAGGCCGCTGGGGATGGCGCTCAGCTCGTTTGATCGGAGACACGCATCGTTTTCAAATCTTGATGTCTCTGAAATCAGCGTGGTTCTTACAGTTGATGGTGTCTTAGATAGATTCTGTGAAATACCATGTTACATCCTATCAACTCACTTGTTTCTTTATTCAGTCTATTTATCTTTTCATTAGATTCTTATTAATATACATTAATTTGAAATCTCACAAGAAGTTGTAAAAACAGCCTCAGAGAGGCTGAGGGTGTAGCTCAGTGGTGGTAGATCGGCTGCCTAGCCTGCTCACAGCCCCGAGTTTGATCCCCAGTGCCCCCCATCCCCAAAAAGGACAGAATTTCCATACGCTCTTCACTCAGCCTCCCCCAGCAACAAGATCTTACATAAGACAGCACTTCATTAAAACTAGGAAATCAAGATTCGGGACAGTACTGTCAGGCTTTGTTTTAACATTGGGGATAACAAAAAAGATATGATTCCTATCCTTCCTAACATTATGACTTGGACGGAGACAGCTGTGAAATCAGTAATCGCAGGGCGGTGGGGGAAGCGCTATCTATGTAGGGTCCTATGGGGGATGCAGAGATGGGCCTCCGCCTCTCCTGGGGCCATGGGAGGGGATTGGTGGCAGACGTAGCTTAGTCTTGGCGAGGAGGAACAGTCTGTGTTGGGCACAGAGGCGCAGAACAATTTGATGTGCACACTTGTCTGTTCTCCAGACAAGCCGGCTTATGGCCCCTCTTCTTGAAATGCTACTTTCCCAGATATTGCCGGAACATCCCAGCCTTGAGACTGAGAGGATGTCCTCACCACCCCCATCTGAAGTCACCTCTGATCATAAAGATCATCCTACTTTATGATCTTTATAGCACTCGTCACTTCCTGAAATGTCTTAAAGCGTTGACGTGCGTACCTCGTTATGGTCTGTCTCTCACACTTGCATGAGCGCTCTTCTTGTTTCTACAGTGTCTTAGGACCTTGACTACCACCTGTCAGTAAATACTCATTAAGTGAGTGAACAGGCAAACATCTATGCATTGGGGAAATTCCGTTTGTCTGTGTCCATGTTAGCATCTCAGAGGCGTGATTGGAAAGATTCAGTGTTAAAAAGACGAAGCCAGTTTCTGTCCCCAAGTGGCAGTGCAGTGACTTCAGCCTCCATCACAGGTCAGATGACGAGCCTCACAGATGGACGAGGGGCTGGTCCAGGGCGCGGCCACCATCTTTGGCTGGGACACCCATGGCCCACATTCGTTCTCCATTTTGCACAAGGGTTTGCTTCTGTTATTTCTTTTTTCTTTCAGTGCATATTTTGCAAGGAAAATTGAAGAGACACTTACATGGAATCAGGAGGTTTTATCTCTTAAATGTGCTGATAACATGAAGATGATAATGTCCTGTCTCAGGGCCACTCCCCGGGCAATTAGAGTCTGGTAACCAGCCTTCTCTGAGGGAGCCCACGACTTCTGGTACCTGCAAATTATTGCTAATAACATCTAAATATCCTTATTGGCATTAAGACACTTAAGAGCCTAAGGGCTTAATTAAATGTGAAATGTGCAGGGAAAGAAGTAGCTTCTACCAAGCAGGAACTGAGACACTATCTAAGCCCGTTGCTCATCAGCCTCGTGGTTGGGAGTGCAGAAGCCTGATGGAGCAGAATCACAACAGTGTCTCCCCCCTTGCTCTCTTGTTTTGGATCAGTTATAGTTTGGATTTAAAATGTCCTCCAGACCCCATGTTCAGATCAGAGGCAGCCATGTTTGAAGGTAGCCATGTTCAAAGACAGGGCAGGTGAGGTGATGCCGTGGTGACAGTCCAGCCTCAGATCTTGGCAGCTCACGACAATAGCTTTATTATGTGTCTACCTCTTGCCCATGCCGCACAGCCATCATGGGCCAGCCGTGGTTATGCTCCAGAATCCAGAACAAAGAGGCAGCCCTTGGCGGGGGCATGTCGCTCTCATGGTGAAGAGAAGAGCAGATGGCAGCCATGCTGTGGCACCAGAAGCTTCCGCTCGGAAATGATGTGCGTCACCTCCACAAGATAAATGTGGAGCCTGATGCTACGGAACCAGGAGGCACAGTTCTCCCAGAGGAGGGCCCGCAGGAGGGAATCTGGACCCTGGCGGAATAAAATACAGTACCTTGACAAGCAATGCTGGCTCATTGCAGAGAGATCAAGGAAGGTGGATAAGCGTTTGTAGCCATTAAAAGGATGATGTAGATCTTACATTCCAGCTCAGAAAGTTACTTATTATATTTGCCAAAATGGGGGGAGGGGTAAAGCAGGTAACTAAGAATTTATATGTTAGCCCTATTAAAATAAAACTAGAAATTTCTAAATGTATAAGCTGGGTGTGGTGGTGCATGCCTGTAATCGTAGTACTTGGAAGGGTGAGACGGAGGATTGTAGGTTTGCGACCAGATTCAGCAACTTAGGAGGCCCTCTGCAACTTAGTGAGACCCTGTTTCCAAGTAAAAAACAAAAAATAGGGATGGGGGTGTAGCTCAGAGGCACAATGCCCCAGAATGATAGACAGATGATCGATAGGTAGGTAGGTAGGTAGATGATAGATGATAGGTAGGTAGATAGGTAGATAGATAGATAGATAGATAGATGATAGATAGATAGATGATGGATGGATGGATGGATGGATGGATGATAGATAGATAGATAGATATAGATGTAGATAGATAGATGGTAGATAGATAGATAGATATAGATGTAGCCAACCTGGATGTCTACAGGGCCCAGGCAGGAAAGGGATCGGGTCAGCTGCTTCCCAGAGCCTCCAGCCAGCCCTCACCATGCAGAATTCTAGACTCTCTGTCCCCCTCTTGGAAATTTGTTCCTTATTTTTTTTTGATGAAAGCCTGGATTTAAATGTTAAAACCTCTTATTTTTAAATGTTGGCAGCTAACTAGATGTTTTAACCCATGTAGAATGCAAGTTGCAAATCCCTGGTAGGAACCGAAAGACTTTCTCTGGATGGTGAGATTTTATATGGTTTCCCCCCTCTCTTTTTATTTATCTGTATTTTCTCATTTCATCCTAAAATCAGACATCTCTTATTGACAAATAAGAATTGGGAAAACAAACCAGCTCGACTTTGTAATTCTCTATTCAGTTGCTCATTGGTGGTTAATCCAAAAAGAATGACCCAAAGCACTGACTAGGCCTGGATTATTATTATGTTATTATGAATAAAACTGCAGGGACCACTCAACGCCTGTGATCAGGGAAGGCCCGACCAGGCAGGGGTCATCCCTGATGTCTTGCTGACTTCCAACAACTAGATTCTCTGCGCTGGCTTCTGTTGACTCAGAGCCCCCAGTGACTTCCTGAAAATCACCCCATGACCGGGAGACCCTGAAAAACGCCAGCTGGCTCTGCAGGAAAAAAGGAGACCCCATTCTGAGGGCAGATTCCAGAGCAGCTGTGCAGCACAGCCAGAGGGAACGGGTCAGCTCCACCTGGCTCCTCTAGAGTGCATCTCCCTGAAGCTCTGTGGCCAACGGGGCCTTCTGCTTGCAAGACCCAGGAGCCCAGCTGGCACAGGGAAGGGGCATTTGTTGGGCATGAATGTGAGTGTAGGAGCTATCGTCAGATTCTATCCATGCTGTTGAATATTCAGGGAATTTTTTTCATTTATTTTTTTTCTTCCCAAGTGTAATTCCCGGCCTCATCTCCCATCATGCACATGCGATTCCCAGGCATTTTCTTACGTTACTCTTTCCCTAAACAAGTAATCAAAACAAGATTTTGAGCTGCAAATAAGTTTAGTATAAAATGCAATTATTCGCCTCAAAAACTCAACAGAGACAATTTGGACATTTGAAAGGCTCGAATTACCCTTAATCAGAGCTCAGCATGGCGTCCATCCCCAGAATAGAAATAAGCTAGGACCCAGCCCCAGCTGATAATAGCCAATTTCTTTTTTGGGGGGGAGAGGACAAAACTTTTAAAAATGCTAAAAGTGCCAGGTGTGGTCACACACCTGTAATCCCAATACTTGGGAGACTGAGACAGGAGGATCATAGGTTCAAGGCCAGCCTCAGCAATTTATGAGACCCTGTTTCAAAATAAAAAATAAAATAGGGCTGGGGTGTAGCTCGGAGGTAGAATGCCCCTGGGTTCAATTCCCAGTGCTGCAAAAATTAATTAATTAATTAATTAATTAATGTTAAAGGTAGTACATGTTCATTATAGAAAAGTTGGAAAATAAAGTTACAGAAAAGGAGAACAAATTACTCAGATTTCTACCACAAAGATAGAATAACATTTAATATCTCCCAGCTTATTCCCTGCTTCTTTTCTTTAAGCAGTATCATCTCATCTATGAACTTTTGTGTCCTGCTTTTTAATTTAACATAAAATTGTTCTGCCGGGCATGGTGGCGCATGCTTGTAATCCCAGTACTTTGGGAGGTAGAGACCGGAGGATCCGGGTTCGCGGCCAGCCTCAGCTCTTTCGCTCTCTCTCTCCCTGTCTCTCTCTTTCTCTCCTTAGTGAGGCCCTCCGCAACTTCGTGAGACCCGGTTTCAAAATAAAGTATAAAAAAAAATAGGGCCGGGGGCGTAGCGCGGAGGTAGAACGCCCCTGCGTTCAATCCCCAGTACCGCAAAAAAACAAATAAATAAATAAAATAAAATAAAATAAATAATAAAATAAAATAATAAAATAAAATAAAATAAAATTGCTCTCATGTTACTCTCTGCTTTATGTCAAAGTCATGTTTTGCAGTGTATGGGTAGTACAGCAATGTAATTGTGATGCAACTTCTCTATTCCTTTGGTTCAACATTTAGGGTTTTTTTTTTTTCTGATTTCTCACTGTCATAAGTAGTTATGGGAGCCATGTTGTCCTTTGGGTCTATTCTGTATTTGTTATCTATTTCCTAAATAGGTTTGTGGTTGGAGAGGTTGGCTGTGTGATATTGTGGAAACAGCATAGACTTTTAGGGTAAATACAAAATCCAGCCCTGACCCTATTATTTTCTTGCTGGGCGACCATACACGCCTTTATTTTATTTTATTTTGTTGGTACTGGGGATTGAACCCAAGGGCATTCTACCCCCCAGCTGCACCCCCAGCCCAATCTTATTTTTTATTTTGAAACAGGATCTTACTAAGTTGCTGAGGCTGGCCTCAAACCTATGATCCTCCTGTCTCAGCCTCCCAAGTACTGTGCTTATATGCGTATATCACCATGCCCAGCTCACAGACACCTTATTAAATTGTTCCTTACTTTCTTCATCTGCACCATAGGGGCAGTGTCCCCAACTTGCAGGGTTATTGTGAAATTTCAAGTAATGACTGTGAAGTCCCCGTGAGACCCGCGGAGCCCCTGGGCACACTTACGTCAGTCTATATGCCCTGTGCTGGAAGGAACGGAAGAGCTGATGGGCAGTGACCCTGAAACCAGGCACACTTACTCTGGAGTCTGTCACGCCTGACTATATTTCAGCTCGGCCCTGAGAGAGCTGTAATCTTGGGCAAGTTAACATTTCTGAGCCTCAGTTTGTTCATCTGTAAAGTGGGGATCATGGTTCAAAGCTCATAAGGTGGTTATGAGGACTAAATGCAACTAACAAAATATACATAAAACACTTAGAATAGTGCCTACAGTAAAGCTCATACTTAATTCACAACAGCCACTATTATTATGACGATTACTTGGACCCATCATTATTACTATTACTTTCCTCAGCCTCGTTGTTTTTATCTGTGCTGTAAGTGAGCTGGTCAGAAGCTGTTGTGGGAGAATGAGAGACACTTCGCTGCATTTGCAAGTCGTGGTGGCAGGCTGTAGGACCTCCTGGAGGAAGCGGTGCCTGACCCAGGCTTTATTGCTGAGTTGGGACCAGCCAGGCGGGCAAGTGAGGTGGAGGGCACGGTGTGCCCCCAGGCCCAGAGATGAGGGCAAGTCTGGGGTGGCTGGTCAGGACAAGGGTGGAGGTGGAGGAGTGGCCAGGCCCCCTGATACAAGTGTTGAGTCCATGCAGACCTGAGAACATGCCCCGTTAGCTGAGCCGTGAGGGTGTGTGGGAGGAGTGTGGGAGATTTATTAGACTGGGATTTCTTTCTGCTGATTCCTTTGCGGCGGGAAGTTTCTTACATT
This sequence comes from Glis glis, assembly GCA_004027185.1. Taxonomy (NCBI): domain Eukaryota; kingdom Metazoa; phylum Chordata; class Mammalia; order Rodentia; family Gliridae; genus Glis; species Glis glis. The sequence goes on along the minus strand of PVJS01001883.1, from coordinate 52,446 downwards.
GAAGTTATTGATCCACAAGGCAGGAATGATGCTCTCGATGCTGTGGCATAATGAAAAAAATTTAACCTTGATGGAACACATAACAAAGTGAAATAGACTCGTTTCCCTTTAGAAAAAGTTGACCTTTTGCAAAAAGTTCCAGAAAATGGTTGCATCTTGGTTAGGTAAAGTGCAAGTTTCCTCCCTGAATCGAACAGAGTCAAGAAATAGCCAAGCGAAAACCTTGTCCGTCTTCAGAGAGTTGAGACTTCGAGGGTGCTGTCCTGCCCCGGGTTCTTCTGAGCTGCCACCCAAACCCTCCGTTGGCGCGGCCAGGTCAGGTGACGCTGTGACGTTAGGGGTAGCTCACAGGCTTCTTTCTGGAAGTTTGTTTGATCACTCATCCATTCATTCCTTCTTCCAACCAACTGTGAACCCTCTCTAGATGTGTACCAGGCACCCCCGTGCCCTGGGGGTACCCTAAAGAGGCCAGATGGAGAAGACACCTGCCCCCAAGAAGAGGGCATTCTAGTGCAAAGGCTGAGAGAGCCCGAGAACAAGGAGCGTGGTGGTTTTGTTCGGCACTCAGTGCTGGGAAGGAAATGAAGTGGGGTGCAGTGTTGGAGGGGTGGGGTGCCCTTGGTAGAGGCCGCTTTAGGCGGGGTCACCAGGGAAGGCCTGTCTTCATTGATCAGGGCAGGAATCCATCCCTGGGTTATTGGCAACCCCACTGAGTGGGTCGGTCCTCCCTCCCCCCAGTTCAGCACGTACCGTGACGGCTATTTATGCATCTTTGTACTCTAAGGCCTGATGGTTGCCCTCAGGGAAGCTTAGAGGCTAGAGGGGAAACAGAGGCATTCTCTGGGTAAAGGCTATCGTCATGGGGACCGAGGGGGCTCAGCAGGCCTGTAGCAGCTCAGGCTGGGGGCAAGACACACCTTCTGAAGGGGATGCTTGGGCAGGTGGAAGGGCGATGAGGAAAGAAGGGCGGGCACGACGTCCCTGTAGAGGGAGCAGCACCCGACAGGAGCAGCACACAGCACTCATGGTTCCCTGGTGTGACCCCTCGCTTCCTGTGAAGTCCAGGTATAAGGCCATGGTAGTCCAATCCTTCGCTTGCCAGTGACAGGAACTTGGCTAGTTTGAGTGGGGGTGGAGTAGAGAGGCACCATAGCTCACACAGCTAGAAGAATACCGTGGAAGTACACAGAAGGCAGAGAGATGGCGGGAGTCTGGGCCCAGAACCCAGGCGGCAGGACTTCCCGTCACGGCTCACTGTGTCTTTCTCCTCATGCGTCTGTGGGATCCGTGTTTCCCCAGCTGAGCTAGGCCAGTGGGCCGAGGACTGTCTGCTGGTTCTGACTGCGCATCGGTCCTAGGAAAGGCTGTGACGGGCTCCCTCATATGGACCTGGCCATCCCACGGACACAGCGCATGGGGCGCTGTGATGGGCCAGGCTTGGGCTTCATTATGGTGGGGTATAGGTAGAGGGGAGGGATCCCCGGGTTGACAGCACACTGTGTTAGCTTTCCATCACTATGACAGACTACCTGAGGTAACCAACTTATAAAGGAAAAATTGGGGGGGCTCAGGGTTCTGGAGGTTTCTGTCTATGTTCAGTTGGCCTCGTTGCTTTTGGGCCTGTGGCGAGGCAGCACATCCTGGTGGGAGTATGTGTGGAAAAAGCCTGTTTAGCTCATGGCCTGGAACAAAAGAGAAGGAGGAAAGGACCAGAGACCCAGCGTCCCCTTCAAGGGTACTCCCCCAGTGGCCTAAGACCTCCCACTAAGTTCCCACCTCTTAAAGGTTCCACCTTCCGCCCCCTCCCCAATAGTGCCACTTCAGGAAACAAGCCTGTAACACATGGCCCATTGGGGAATATTCTAGATCCAAACCCCAGCAGACACCAAGCAGATGAAACAAGCCATGGTCATGTGTGCACCTGTCTTGCAGATCATGATAGAGGTCTACCCTGCTCTGAGTAATTACATTTGCTACCTCTTGCTTAGCCACAGTTCCGGCCAGATTTTGAAAGTTTAAAAAAACAAAGAAAATGGAAAAGGAACATCTTGAAATAATGAGCTCCCTTCTCCTGCTTTAACGCCCACTAATTGGACATTAGGGAAATTGCCCTTTAGAAAGTCTTTTTTTTTTTTTGTGGTACTGGGGAATTGAACCCAGGGGCATTCTACCTCCAAGCGACATTCCCAACCTATTTTTCTTATTCTTTATTTTGAAACAGGGTCTCACTAAGTTGCGGAGGGCCTCGCTAAGTAGCTGAGGCTGGCCGCGAACCCGGATCCTCCGGTCTCAGCCTCCCAAGTACCGGGATTACAAGTGTGTGCCACCACGCCCGGTTAGAAAGTGTTCTATTGGAAAATAATTCATATTGTAGAGAGCAAAGGCCTGTTGAACTTTCTCTTGTTTTATGAAAACAATTCTGGACCCCAGAAGCGTTAAGGAAACGAACAGAGACAGCATGGCAGCCCTGGCCCCGGCTCTCATGAGCCCCCGACTCCAGCTGCGTTCGTCCCTGCAGTTTGCACTGTGCTTAAGGGCCGCGCTCCTCTGCTCGCTTGCTGGAGTGCCTGCCCTGCCCTGTGCTGAGGCCCTCACACTGAGCGTCCTTACCCTGACCTCCCTCACACGTGCCCTGGGCCAGCCTGAGCTGGGTTCAAGGGCGAGCTCCCCAGGTGACGTTTATTTCATGTCATTTGACCTGCTGGGGCAGCAAGAATTGGGACTCTGGAGTCAAGGACCCTGGTGTCCAGCCCGTCCCACCAACTACTCTTGTGTGGCCTTGGGCAACTCTGTGACCTTGTCTGAAAAATGGAGATGAAACTAGGAACAAGTTTATAATAGAAATTATTGACCAGAGCATCTGCGGTGTAGTAAACTCTCTGAGGCTGTTTTTGTTTCTCTGTTTGCTCAAAATAGGAAGTGGCTGACCCAGTCAGTCATAGGATCAGAGCCTGGGGCCCTGGGACAGCCTTGTGCCCCCTGAGAACTTCAGAGCAGGGTATTTGGTGGCCCAGGGCAGGGTTGGGCACAGGAGTGGGTCGGGGAGAGGGAGCCGCTGTGACAGGTTTATCCTTTCTTTTGAGCTCCGTCTCAAGGCCAGTGCATTATGCCCAGACATGTCCCCCACCTCGGCAGGGCCTTGTGCTGACCCGTACAAAGCCAGTTCCTTCTAAAACAGCTGGGGGCTTTCTCGGCTGCCTGCGTCTTTCACCACTCCTTGGCTGACCGCAGGAGAGCAGGGGCCAGGCAGGCTCCATCCACTCCAGTCCCGTGGGCACATGCGTGGGAACCTGCAAGGACAGGCTAGAGCAGAGACATGTTTCAGGCCTGGCTTTTTGCAGAGCCCACACAACTCCCCCATGCTCCTCACTTTGATATATGTTACAAATGAAGAATAAAGTCAGCACCCCAGAGACCCAGAGAGAAGGGAACTGGCATTGGGTGTCTTTGATGACAATATTATTGTGTATAAATGCAGGAGAGGTGGCTTTGGGCGGAGAAGCCATGACTGGTTTGTATCGCAGGCATAACCTTGCACCGGGCAGTCACCACTTCCCAGACTCGGGGTAGGATCGGCGGGGTCTCATCTCCACCTGGAGTTTTGTGCTTGTTTCTCAGTTAAAGAGAATGCATGCTTGACTGTGCGTGATATTCTCTCTCTCCATTGAGAGATCAACACAAGGAGCAGCTGACAGGACCCACGTGGCGTTAACCAGGGTCGAGAATAAAGGCACTTTGGAGGATCATATTTCCGCCTTGCATCTGTCTCTTAAAATTTTCATCTGTTCTATCCCTAGTTTAGAAAAAAGATCCCATTTATTAAACTGATGGCCAGCAAGGAGGTGGTCGAATGCTTTTCTTGATGAGGTAAATTAGTAAATAGCTCCTCTTGTGTCGCATCTTGGAGACTCCAGTGGCAGGAGTCTGAGAACCTACCAGAGGGACCCTGGGCTTGGCTTTGGTTACCTCCATCTTTATAAATACTCGTAGACATCTCCTGGGGCACACGTGTTCAGGACACAGTTGAAAATGCTAGTCTAGACCCATGTGCCTACCTTGGTTGACACGGTTCTTCCTGGCAGCTGTAACCAGGAGCAGGGCCCAGGTTCACAGTCTTGGGTTTCTCTGGCTTGGTTCCCCCGAGGCCCTGGCTGGAATGGTGGTACATCTTAGAATTGCTGCCATCGCCTGTCCTGAAGTTCCTTCCACAAAGCCAGCCACTACGTGGTGAGGGCACTGCCCATCAATTCCCCTGGCCCCTCTGGGTCTGGGCAGGTTGGAATGATGTGTGGTCCCCTGTTTTGCTATCCTTGGACTGGCCACTGGGGCTGAGTTTGGGACCTACCTTGCTCCTGGGTAGGCTGCTGGGGTCTGGTGACAGAATGCTCTGCGGTCCTCAGTTGGGGCCCTGGTGACCCCAGGAGTTTAATATTGGTGATGCAGACATTGCTCCAATCCCATGAGCACATTCATGTTAACTTGCAAAAAGGGTGCAGCTGTCTTCTTGGTGGTGCCCAACGTCACCGTGCTGAGTTCCCGCCCCCGCAAGTCATGCTGTACAGACGAGGGCACCAGGCACTGGCTCCCAACACGAGGTGGCGGGTTACGGAGCTCGCAGACAGGCGTTGCTATTCAGAGAGAGCGGAAGGAACAAAGACAGGAGCATGGCGCCATTTTTAGTACAAGGAGTCGGCGACAGCTTGGTGCAAGCGCGATGCGTGACATTTCCGTGCGTAAGGTGTGCTGCTGCCTGGGGGGTGGGGGGAACGAGCACCTGGCTGCTCTCCTCCCTGCCAGATGCCACCTCGAGAAGTCGCCTTTGTTGCTCAGGCTCATGTTCCTGACTGCGCAGGCCCAGCCTGGCTCGGGTTTGGGATGGCTGAGGGGGCCTCTCCCAGCCCCAATTGTGCTTGGAAGGACTCTGGAGGGTCCTTGGCCCCTGGCCTGCAGAAACGTGGCCATCATCCTAAGGTGCTTTCTGCTCGGTGACCTTGACTGTGCCCTTTCCCTTCCCTGAGCCTTGCCGTCCTTGTCTTGGAGCTGGAAGGATTGGCTGAGGTGCTTCCCGTGGTCCAATCCAGGCCTGACACCTCTGAATGTATGAGAGGAAGGTGTCAAACCCGAGATCCTGAAAGACAGCCTGTGTTCCAGCCTAGAGTGAGTGACGGGGAGGCAATATGTCCACAGTGACTGTGGTTATTAAAAAATGATATTGAAATCCTGTATTATTTCAACACACCCAAAATGAGCGTGATAGATTTTTCTTCTTGCTGCTCTCCCCATCTTTCTTTCTTGCTCTTCTTTTCTTTCCTGCTCTCCCTTTGGCATCTGGCCACTGGTTCACTCATTCTCTCTCTTTTTTTTTTTTGGCGGTACCGAGGATGGAACCCAGGGGCATTCTACCTCTGAGCTACACCCCCAGCCCTATTTTTTATTCTTTATTTTGAAACAAGGTCTCACTAAGGTGCAGAGGGCCTCACTAAGTGGCTGAGGCTGGCCATGAACCTGCGATCCTCCTGTCTCAGCCTCCCAAGTACTGGGATTACAAGCGTGCGCCACCATACCCGGCCACTCATTCTCTTTAACCTTGGTGAACCCGCGAGGTGTTGTGTGTTGTGTCCGGCGCTGGATGGAGCAGGTGACGCCGAGCTAGTTCTCTCGTGGCGAGAGGATCGGTGTTCACACCGCTGTGGGGCAGTGGGCCGGTTGTAGTGAGTGGAGCCCCAGGGCGGTGGAGTACAGAGGCCGCTGCCTGTGCCAGACAGGCTACACGTCTGTCCACCAGACAGGCAAAGAAAGGGAGGGCTGGCAGTTAGGACTCTGACTCTGTCTCCTGCATCACTGATTGGATGACCCCTTCTTTCCCAGTCTGATAGACACCCTTGCCTGCCCCCTCCCCCCATCCATAGCCCCAGGACCCAAAGGTTCTGGGAGGGCCAGGAGCTCACCCCTGATCCATCTCCACCTTCTTCCCCGTGTTGGTGTTGGAGGAAGCCTAAAATATGCCCAGTGGCTCCAGCGCTTAATACTGTTTCTCGCTGAACCATCAGCACAGCAGGGTCAGGACTCTACCTGGGGGCACTACAGGGCCTGGCCCAGGGCTGCCACTTGGCATACACAGCCCAGGCCCCGCAGTCAGTCTACAGACTGCCCAGTGTGGGCTCCCGCCCCGCGTGGGCAGGTGCAGAGCTTAGGAACGTGAGAGACTCTCCGCCTGGGGCTGCTGTGATAATGGAGAGTTTACTGTTGACCTTTCAAGCAGCCTCTGGGATTCACCACGTGGCCCATCTCACGGGGCCTCTGTGCTGACTTCTTCGTACCAGGCCGCATCAGGGCAGCCATCAGTCATGTGACCTCTGAGTGGCCAGCTCACTGTGGACCGCCACCCCAGCCCTGTCCTCGGCAACCTTCTCCCTAGCTAGAAGTCCAGCTGGACCCGGTGCTCTCTCCCACTTCGCTTTCTGTCCACTCTGTCCCCTGCTTTCTTCTTTGCCACCCAGCTGGCCCTCTGCTTATTAACCCCTCTCACTCCCTGCCCACGCAGGAAGAGCTAGATTGCACACCTGCTCAGCACCGGCTCGCCGAGCGGCCCCACCGTGCGGTGCCAGGTAGATGGTGGGGGCAAACCAGGCATGCTTGCCGTTCTCATAGAACTTTTGGAACTTTGGTCCAAAGGTAAGAGGTAGCTCACCCAGAGGTAAGAGGTAGCTAGTTCTAGGTTGAAAGTGATCACAGCAATGCACCGGCAGGTGGGAAGCCCAGGGGCAGTCGTGAACAAGGGCCACGCTCTGGAAGAGCGCATTAAAATCGGAAGGTGGCTCTTGAGCTGAGGGCCACCGGCTGAGTCAGAGCCAGCAGGTGAAAGGCGGGAGGAATGTTCTGGAATGAGGGCCTGGAGAGGGCTGGAGCCTGGCCCGTTGGAGGAATGGGAAGGAGGCTGGCGTGGGTGGGAAGAGGGAGACTCGGGAGCAGTGAGGGCGGAGAGGAGGGCATGGATGGGACCAACCGCCAGTGGCCATCGTTTTCCCTCGTGGCTGCAACATGGCAGCCCAAGCTTCCCAGACAAAGGTCAGCGCTGGGGAAGAGCGAGACTATGCCTGGACCCCTCGTCAGCGAGGCCAGTCTCCCCCAGAGCTGTCCCCGCCGCTCTTGCCCTGGTTAGAGACGTGCCGAAAGCACGTGTCAAGCCCTGCAGTGGGCGTGGCCTCACATGGAGAGCTGGGAGGGCGGGGTCACCTGAGGACAGTCAGAAGGCTCCAGAAGGCTCCAGTGTGCAGTCAGGGCGCGGCTTCTGATTGACTGATTTAGCCACGGACTAGCCATGTGCCATGTGACCTGAATCCACTTACTCTACCCTCTGAGCCTCGGTTTACCCTTTGCCGCCCAGCGGAAGGGGTAAGAGGACTAAGCAGTTGGTATGGGCAGGTGCTCCTGGACACTGGGTCCCTCCCCCTGCTCTCTCCCCCAGTGCCTCGCAGGTACAGACACATCCTGACTCAGCCTCCTTGAATTGTATGGCCTCGGCCCAGCCTCGCTCTTACAGCCCTCTGTGTAAAGTGGGGATATCGGTTACGTCACTGGATTGTTTCGAGGCCGAATAAGCTGACGGTTGTGAAGGGCCTGCGTGAGAGCCTGGCGCAGGGCCAGGCAGCGGCCATGACAGCAGCCATGACGGCCTCACAGCACAGACACACCGCAGCCGCTCCAGACCTGTGAGCTGGGTAGGCGCATGGTGAAACAGACACATGACATAGTGAAGAGGGAGTTCTTCCTGGTGAACCTCAGCTCAGCGTCTCGCCTGCAGAATAGTGGCCTCAGCGCACGCTCCCTCCACAGCTTCCCTTTCTGCAGTCCCTCAGCTTCCTCCCCACCCTCACAAGCAGGTGTCACCCTCACAAGTGACTGACACTCAGCTTAGCACCCCCGTGGCCCAGGCTCTGGACTGAGTCTTTATGGAGGGAACCGACACAAGCGGAGATCCCCCACCCGGGGAGGGAAGCCGGCCTGCTGCTTCCACTCTGCAGACGAGGACGCAGCAGCTCATGAGATTCGTGAAGGGAGGGCGCGCGTTCCAGCCAGATGGTGAGCGGAGCCCCTGCTCCTCCCGCCGCCCCTCCTGCCCGCTGCCTCTGCATGTACAGTTGAAGCTGTGGCTTCTCATGCTCTTGTCCTGAGACCAGAAAGTTCCTTACAGCTTCTCTGCCTCACATCTTAAAAGCAAAGCACAGTCAGTGATTGTTCTTTGTCATCTGGTGGTATACTTAATGCATTAACCTCCCTTAATTGAATGGGTAATTCAGGACCGATTCAGGGCTCCGAGAGAAGAGAGCTTAGCAGAGAAGCGAGCTGAAAGCCCTTGAAGCACGGCGCTAGCACTAACTGTCTTAGTTTGGCGGAGTCGGCCCCGTAGAGGGGATTCCTTGCAAGTGTGCATGGTGGCGGGGCTCCTGAGGTCTCTCCCAGGAGCCCCGGTTTTTCCCTTTCTGGAAGTGGTAATAGGTTGACTAAAAGTAAGGTTAAGCCACAGGGTCTGGAAAGCAACGTCAGGATGCTGTGGCTAGAAGAATGGACAGTGGCTAAACCTAAAAGAAAAAGAAAATAAAAATCTGAACGAGAAAAATAGCTCCTGCCATTACTGCCACAGGAAAGGAACTACTGAAGTGTGGTGACACGCACACGCAGTCGGTCCGTGCCTTGTTCATTCATTCACTCCTGCATTCGTTCAGTAACAGTGCTCACCACCAGGGAGGTGCGAGTGTCGCTAGTGACAAAGCACGCCCATCCTCGGCCTTCAGGGAAAGTGGCAGAGTCACCAGAAGTCAGGTCCTCACTGGAGGGACGTCACGTGCCCCACACGTCAAGGTGGACATGAATTAGGTGAATTGCATGTTGACGGGACCAGGCTAAGATGGCTGGATGCTCCATCTCACAATCGGGAGGGACTTCCTGGTGGAATCCGAGCCACTCAAAGTTCATCGGCAGAAGCTCTGTCCACCTGAGAAGACGCTGGGATGGGCCACACTGTGTTGGCTTCCTCCAGGCCGACAGTTTCTCAGGTAAGTATTAGGTGACACCGCGGGACAGTTCCATTTTTATAGAGCAAGACCAGGCACGTGCTGGCCGTTTCCTATGGCCCAAGAGAACCTGGGCCTCTGCTTAGGGCATAGCGCAGTGTCCCATGCGGCTTGAAGGCGGCTTGCTGGACTCCACTCATCCATCGCGTGTGGCCTGTGCACTTGAACTTCCTGAGGGCAGTCTCCTCTCCCAACTTGCCACGTTCTTGGGGAAAACGTCTTATTTTACCCGCCAACTAATGACAACCAGGTCATTTGATCACGGGCCAGGCATTTACGACGGTCCCCGTGCTTCATTCACGTGAACCAGAACACGGAAAATGGCCCACGTTCGGTCTGGAGCTCTGTGCTCCTTTGCTTCACCCAAAGCGTTCTGTAAACATACTTCTCCTCTAGCTCATGCCTCCGTGGTGTCTGCAGAATCCAGATGTTCACTCCATCTGGAGGCTCTCCCCCTCTTCCCCCCGCCCCCACCAGCCCTCTACGAGCAGCTGGATCTTCTCATCTGGCTGGACATTGCTTTGTCCTCTTCCCTGTCCCCATTGCCCTGTGGGGACCTGCTTCGTGGCACCATCCACAGTCATTCATAAGTGTCCGGACTCTGGCATGTGCCAGGGTCAGAGCGTGGCCTCGGGGGCCTGACTGCCTGTCCCATCATAGCTGGTCACTGGCTAGCTGTGTAACCTTGGACAAATAACTTCACCTCTCTGTGCCTTGGTTGTGAGGATAAACGAGTTAGCCTGTGGGAGGCACTCAGCTCTCAACACGAAAGGTCTGTCATTTATCATACCCTTCCCTGTTAAATGAGTCCCCGCAACCTGTCTTGACCAGCACCATTCCTTTAAGTGTAAACTTTGACTCTTAAAGCATTCAGGTAGTTGAAGAAGGCTCACAGGGGTACCAGCTTGAACTTAGGGTACCTTTCTGCCTTGCTTTTTTTTTTATAAATGGACAGAAGTACACATTAGTGGCTATGTGCTGTTAGCAGAATCCTAAAAATCAAAAAGAAAAGTGCTCCTGGTACATAGCTGAGTCCTGGATACCCCCAAAGCTCTCAATCAATACTTTATGGAGCAATTTTCACCACCTCTCAAACCTCGCTTTTTAGCAATGGAAACAGAAGTTCAGAGAAGCTGCTTGGACAAGGCTGAGGTTTCACACGTGGGCAGGAGGCGGTGTCAGCCAGCAGCCTGCTGTCCTCGCTCTTGAAGAAAATCGATTTCCTCTGGTTGGAGTGGGATCGTGGAAACCGTTGGGCCGTGGGGTCTGATGGGATGTGTTTTGGAAACTGCCTGGCCTGTGTCGAGATGCAGGTGAACAGACACGACTGTCGGCGCATGCGTCGCTTTAATCTCCCCTGGGATTGTTTTGTGATGTGACTGGCTAGAGTGCTAAAACCTGAAAGAGCCCTGCTGCTCAGAGCCCTCCTGTCCCTTGTCCCCTCGACGTACGTCTGAGGGTCCCCACTGCTGGCACGGTTGTCAGGAAAGGACTAGGGAGGGCTCTGGGTCACATTGTCAAATGGTTACCTAAGATAAAAACCTCCCCAAATCAGGTAGCCCTGGAGGCCAAGGATCGGGGCTCAGGAGTGAAGACGAGGAAGAGGAGGTGTCTCTGAGAGTGTTCTGGTCACTGTGAACATACCGTGCCTGTGAGCACAGCAGACCTGCGAGGGCAGTACCGGAATCACATCATTAGCCCCCATTTTACAGATGAGCATTGAGGGTCAGAAAGGTTAAGCAAGCTGATCAAGACCACACAGCTTATAAACAACAAAACCAAGACTCACGCCCGGGTCTGAGTCACTTCAGAGTCTGTGGGTTTGCTCTGACCGCCTTCCCTGTCCCTCCCCCAGAGCCAATGAATTGTCCCTCTTGCCATTGCTGAAATCCCTGACTTGGTCACAGATGGTAGTGACGGTGTCAGACACCAGTTGAGCATTTAACAATGTTTGATGTTATTCCCATGACATACGCCATGTCTTCAGCTGCTGATGAATGTATTTTTCATTAAGTACAGATTAGCATAATTATTCAAGACCATTGGTACCTTTTTTTTTAAGTCACCAGCCAGTGGTCTCACTTGACTTGTAACTTTTTTTTTTTTGCAGTAGTGGAAATTGAACCCAGGGGCATGCTACCTCCAAGCTACACCCCCAGCCCTATTTTTTATTCTCTATTTTGAAACAGGGTCTCCCTAAGTTGCGGAGAGTCTCACTAAGTAGCTGAGGCTGGCTGTGAACCCGGATCTTCCGGTCTCAGCCTCCCAAGTACTGGGATTATAAGCGTGCGCCACCACGCCTGGCTTGACTTGTAATTACTTTTACTGTGTGTTATGGTTTGGATTCAAATGTCCCCTAGACCTCCTGTGCTGGAGGCTGCCATTTTTGAAGGTGGGTCCCTGGGGACGTGGCTGGGTATAGCATGTGTCCTGGCCCCACTTAGCTGTAGTGTCTGGCTCTGACCCTCTGCCTCTGTCCCTTTTTCTCTCTGCTCCCCACCATGATGCCCTAAAGACCTGTAGCCCCGGCTGCTGCTTGGCAGCTGGCGTCACATGGACTATCTACACGTGGGCTGAAATCTCCAGATGTGTGAGCACATAGCTCTTTCTCTGTCTGAGTTGTGCCTGTCAGGTGTTTGGATCACAGCAGTGGGAATGCTGCCGGAAACACTGTGGCGTCTCTTCTTTATGTGCAGCTCAGCATCTGGTGAAACAGTCCAGGTTCTGAGCAGTCGATGGGAAGTGAGCAGATGATATTTTTCATATAATCCTCCTGGCCTCATTGTTATCTGGGAAAGCCTGTCACAGGCCCTCCTCCCACTCACTGAGACCCCAGTCCGTGCTGCTAATAATGGGAATGGCTGCTGTGCCCAGACACCCAGCTGAGACCCTCCATAGAGAGTCTGGGTCCTAGTCGCGTCTGTCTGTGTTTCTCTAGCACAACATGCCATCCTGATGAGTGGCTTTGAGTATTAACTCCTTGCATTTTTCTCCCTTCTCATTAATCATCTCTCTCCCTGCCTTTTATTTTTTATTTATTTATTTTTATTTTGCGGTACTGGGGATTGAACCCAGAGGCATTCTACCTCCGCGCTACACCCCTGGCCCCATTTTTTATACTTTATTTTGAAACCGGGTCTCACGAAGTTGCGGAGGGCCTCACTAAGTAGAGAGAGAGAGAGAGAGACAGAGAGAGAGAGAGAGAGAGACAGAATGAGACAGGGAGAGAGGGAGAGAAAGAGAGAGAGAGCTTAGGCTGGCCGCGAACCCGGATCCTCTGGTCTCCACCTCCCAAAGTACTGGGATTACAAGCGTGCGCCACCACGCCCGGCTCTCCCTGCCTTTTAGACAGTAGTGAGTCGCTTTGGGTTCTGCACTAACTGGGCTCTACCCAGAGGAGCCACTTTGATCCCAGGGGTTGGCTGTCCATGGCGTTGTAATGGCTGCCGGCTGCCGGAAGGCTCACTGTGGAGCAGGGCTCAGTTCAGCATCAGCAGACATTTACGGAGTGGCCTGGTTTCTGCTGGGTGTGGTACCCAGAGCTGGGGGAGGAGAGATGAGGACATTCTTGCTGGGGGACAGGCAAGGCAGGCACGGCAGCAGGTGTGTGTGGGGCGCAGCAATAGGCACTGGCCCAGGGTGTAGACGTCAGGTCCAAGCAGGAGCAGGAGAGCCTGGGGAAGGGCGTTCCAAGGAGAAGGTGCTTGAGGCAAGTGTTCTGGGCCAAACAGGCCTTAGCCAAGTGGAGAAGGCAGGTGGGGGGTGCAGAGGACAGGCTGAGAAGAGGCATGGCCACGGCGGGGAACACGGCGCATGAGGGAGCTTGAAGTAGCTGGTATAATTGGACGATGGAGGGAAAAGTGAGTGACGAGGTCTGTATCTGGCAGTTTAGTTTCACTCGGAAGTGACAGAAAACCCAACGTGGCTTGAGCACAAAGGGAATTGCTGACTCCCTATGAGTGGAGAGTCTTGGGGGACCTGGCTTCAGGCACAGGTTGATCAGGGGCTCGGGTTGATCAGAGGCTCAGTGCAGCCCACCTGCTCCCTGCTTTGTTCTTGGTGGGCACAGTCTCGACAGGCTTTCTTCTCACGGGCAGAAGTCGACTGCAGCAGCTCTAAAGAGGATCCACTTGACTTCAGGTCAGCGAGAAGAGTAAGCCTCCTTCCTGTTAATCTCAGCAAAAGCCTCACCAAATCGCAGAAGTCATGCGCTCGTTCTTGAACCATTTGCTTGGCCAACACTGGTGAGCTGAGGCCTGAGCCATAGACCCAGGCAGAGCACACCCGCGAGAGAAGGGAGCGGGCTTCCCAGAGGGCGAGTCACCAAGGCCGATCACCTAGAGGGGGCGCCGTGAAGCAGGTGGCCCACTGCGACAAATGACGAGCGCAAAATATGGGGCTTTGTCTGCTGTGCAGAACAGCTCGGTGTCACCCATAGTGTGGCCAGGAGCCCACGGGGCGATCTAAAGAGGGTAGCGTGAGCTGGGCGTGGTGGCACACGTCTGTAATCCCAGTACTTGGGAGGCTGAGACTGGAGGATTGCAGGTTGAGGCCAGTCTCAGCAACTTAGCAAGGCCTTGTGCAACTTAATGAGACCCTGCTTCAAAATAGAAAAAAATAAAATAGGACTCGGGATGTATCTCACAGGTAGAATACCCCTGGGTTCAGTCCCCAGTAACACACACACATGTACACACACACACATGCGCGCACACGTGCACACACACACACACACACACACAGCAGCGTGACTGTGCGATTGGTGACTTGGGCAGGTCAGTGTGGTGACATTGGAGAAGGTGGGTTGACTGGGGACCATCTGCAAGTGCTGGCAAGAGTCGGTGAAGGACTGAGCTCAGGAGTGGAGGAGAGGGGACAAACCCAGGACAGAGGAGGAGGTAGGAGTGACTGGATTTGCTACCTGGTTTGCCGAGCGAGAAGACAGACGTGAGCTGCACTGAGCAGTCAGGTCCTGGTGCTGGGAGCAGCACGGCCTTTACCATGATCTCAAATGAATACTTACCACCTACAAGCCGGGGAGGAAGTGCGTCTGCTGCCCCCAAAGTAGCTGTTTTTGTCCTTGACTAGAAGAGCTCCAGAAGTACTGACTGCTACCCAGTGGCCCCAAACACTTGAGATTTATGTCCTCATTACTCCTCGCCACATTCCTCTAAAGTACACATTAGCTTCATAAACACAATTTCAGGGCTCTGTGAGAAAATGGAGATGCACTGTAATAGAAAATTAGCTTCCCCGCCAGCTCCGCCAAGTTTAGATTGCATTTCCTTTGACGGCAGTGTTCTTGGTGGGGGGAGAGTCCAGGGGTCAGGAGTCTTGTCAACTGATCACCGAGCAGTAGCTGCCTCCTGACCAATCATTTAATAACCGGGTGACTGCCCAGTGTGCAGGATGACCTGTGACCTGCTCTGTCTTATTTACCAACAAAAGATTCCCCATGCAGCAGCCTCTGAGCGCCAAAACCAATATGCAGGGCCACTCTGCAATGATTGCACCACTTTGGAAAATAGATGCCTAACACCAGACTGACCTCGCTGGATACCTCTCTTCTTCCTGTCCTCAAACAAGGGAGTGCTGTGTCTGACCATGGGCAAACCTCTCTGGCCATGTGGTTCTGGATTCCACTCTGGGAAAGGCCAGTTCCTAACTGATAGACTCTGGGCGAGTCATCGAGCCTCTCGGGACCCCACTCTTGGCATCTGTAGGACAGAGGTGGCTGTACCCACCCATCAGATTGTTGGAAGTGTAAATGAGATATGAGAACAACTGAAGGTGCTCAGTCCAAGCACTAGCTGTGTGACCCCGGGAGACCTGCTGGGCTGCTCTGAGCAGTGTCCTCCAGCGATTCTCAACCAGGGGGACCTTTGCTCCGAAGGAGACATCTAGCAATGCCTAAAGACATGTTTGAGTTTTACAACTGGGGTGGGGCTGCTACTGGCATCTAGTGAGTAGAGACCAGGGGCCCTGCTTAATGTCCTACAATGCCCAGGACACCCCCACCACATAGAATTATTTGACCCCAAATATCAGCTGTGCTGAGACTGAACCCCAGATGAACAGACGCACTTACTGCGATGCTTAGCGCTGAGCTGGTCCTCCATTGAGGTTAACCGTGAAACACTGGCTGCTGTGTGCCAGGGGCCGTGCTAAATTCATAAAGGCAGAGGCCACAGACGGATGCCCACAGGTGGCAATAAAAGAAGCCTTCAAGACGCAGGGAGCTCAGAGGAGAGTCCCACCACCAGCCTGGGAGGCAGGGTGGGCCTGGAGACGGGTGGCTGTTGGAGGAGAGGGCGCCTGAGGAGTGTGGGGGTTGCCCCAGATCGTTTTAGCTCCTCTCCTTGGGGCTGATGCAAGAGGAGGGGCACCTGCCCCGGGCACTGGTACAGAGACAGGTGGCCTACTCCAGTGGCTCCTGGACCCCCATGTGCAGTTCCACAGGCCGGGGACAGTGGTGAGGGTGTTAACAGGCCCCGTGCTGCAGGGTAGGTGCTGTCACTTCTGCTCCGATAGGCGATTGCAGGGCTGTCCTTTTAAAGTTAGGTTTTAAAATAAAATTGCACCTTGTCTTGCCTGTAGCTGTCACTTCTTTTGTTGCTCTGGGGCCATTTGTTAGGAATAGGAATAATTTAGAGCTCAGAGGCGGCCTTCCTTTGGGCAAGTGGTGAAGCACCTAGTTTCTCGAGGCACCGGGGCCTACATGCAGAAAGATCCTAAGAAACAAGGCCTGGGGCTGTTTCCCCCAGCAGCAGCGTGTGCCTCCCTCCCCCGCCTGTGCAGGTATAAACACCAGCGTGGACGTAGAGAGCAATCCAGTGACGCCAGAGGCGGAGGACCATGAGTTCGAGGACAGCATTGTAGTGAGACCCTATCTCACAATGAACGCTATAAAAAGGGCTGTAGCTCAGTTGGTAGAGCGCCGCTGAGCTCAATACCCAATACCACAAAAATCAAATCAACTACAAATACAGGGTTTCCTCAGACAGTTTGGCCCTGGCAAGTCTCTAACACAAGAATGTTGACTAAGCAGCCCTCGTGCCACCACGCTGTGTTTGTAGCAGACCTAACTAGGATGACAGGCAAGACAGCTGACTTCGTCCCTCTGGACCAGGCTGCCTTCTCCCTTCTAGAAGGCCGGAGCCTGTCACCCAGCTGAGGTCCGCTTCTCCACACACAGCCTGAGTCTTACCTGGGCAGCCAGTCAGACCTGGTCTGCATCTGGCGACTTCTATCCCACAGTTGTTGGCCTTCTGGGCTGGGCCTGGGTCCACCCCATCGAAGGCCTTGTCACCAAACACCTCCCCCAGTCCTGGTCAGCCACCCGCCCAGCGAGCCATGGAAGCCGGCTCGGCCAGCCTCAGCCATGGCCGCGAGTGGCCTCTAGGTGGTGGTGGCTGCCTGCTGCTGCAGCTCTCGGGCACTGCAGAGGGAAGCCAGCTCTCCTCCACAGTAGCCCCGGCTCCTTGGATGTTGAATCTCCGTCCTCCCGCTTTCTCCCTCTGCCTTATGTGATCCCTTTCTGATTTCTGATTTTTCACGGCTGTGAATGTTAAGTCATTTCACTCCCTAGGCTCCGCAGAGTCTTTATTTGTGCAGAGGGCTGCAGGAGGGATCCACCCAGAATCCTGCACACGCTGACCTTGGCCCTGGCTGTCAAAGGCGTCCGTCCACTGCTTGCTGTCAGATGCCCGTCAGCAAAGACAGACGTGTCATGGGCATGTCGGTGCCTGGATGCAGAGGACGAGCCGCCACTGTACCTACTTTCTCTCCTTCTGTCCCCTGCCTTGTTTCCTTCCCTCTCTCCCATCCATCCAAATATCCAATCATCTGTCCATCCACTACCTCACTCATTCAGCGCCCACTGAGCACCTCTAGGACCTGAGGTTCCCAGGGGGCATTGGCCATGTGTTCTAGCCCTTAGAGAATTAGCGTCTGGTAACAGCAGAGCAATTTGGAAAGGTGAAATGCAGGCCAGTGTTCAGTGGATGCTCATTTGTTATTCTCTGAGTGGAGTTTATTGAACATCTGTTATTTGCCAGACACTGGTCTGGGTCCTGGGGCACAGCGAAGAAAATTTGTGGTGCTTGCCTTCTCGGGAAGCAACGAGAGAGAGCATTCAATAAGTAAATAGACACAAGCTAGGCATGGTGGCACACGCCTGTCATCCCAGTACTTTGGAGGCTGAGGCAGGAGGATTGCAGGTTTCAGGCCAGCCTCAGCAACTTAGTGAGGCTCTCAGAAACTTAGTGAGACCCTGTTTCCAAATAAAAAATAAAATAGGGCTGAGGGTACAGCCTGGAGGTAGAAGGCCCCTGGGTTCCACCCGTAGTACCACATACACACAAAAATAATAATAAAAATTAAAAAAAAATAAAAAGGGCTGAAGGGATAGTTCAGATATAGAATGCCCCTGTGTTCAATCCCCAGTACCAAAATAATAATAATAGTAATAGTAATAATAAAAAGGGCTGGGGGTGTAGTTCAGAGGAAGACCACCCCTGGATTCAGTCCCCGTATTAAAACAAATAAATATACGAGACAATTACTCATCCTGGCAAACAGTAATAGCTGGGAGATCATTTAGGGTGGGGACATGTAGAGTCCAGGGGAATAAAAGAAGGAGCGGCCAGCTTGACACGGGGTTAGGGGGCAGCATCAGGAGCTGAGTGATAGAGGTTTGGGGAGGGTGTGGGGTTTGCCAGGCAGACTGAGGAGGGAGAGGTGCCGCAGGCAGAGGGCCGAGCATAGACACAGGCCACGTGGGGAGGAGCACCTGGCAGGTGAGGGAGACGTGGCCCAGGTGAGGGATCAGTGTAGACACGGGCCACACGGGAGGAGCACCTGGCAGGTGAGGGAGACGTGGCCCAGGTGAGGGATCAGCATAGACACAGGCCACGTGGGGAGGAACACCTGGCAGGTGACGGAGACGTGGCCCAGGTGAGGGATCAGCATAGACACAGGCCACGTGGGGAGGAGCACCTGGCAGGTGAGGGAGACATGACCCAGGTGAAGGCCCAGCATAGACATGGGCCACATGGGGAGGAGCACCTGGCAGGTGAGGGAGACGTGGCCCAGGTGAGGGAGACATGGCCCAGGTGAGGGATCAGCGTAGACACGGGCCACACGGGGAGGAGCACCTGGCAGGTGAGGGAGACGTGGCCCAGGTGAGGGATCAGCGTAGACACGGGCCACACGGGGAGGAGCACCTGGCAGGTAGGGGTCTAGCAGACACGTCAGCAGGGACAGAGGCCAGGCTTTCGGGAGTAGTGGGTGGCGTTGAGGCTGCAGGGCAGGCCAGGCGCGGCTGGGAAAGGCCTGGGGGCTGGTCGAGGAGAGCGGCCTTGATCTTCACTTCAGGGGGCTTTCAGGTTCAGGATGACAGTGACCCGCACTCCGCCAGTGTGCCTTGGGTCCACCTGGGCAGCGAGGGCCAAGTGCGGCTCTGTCCCCGCCCTGCGTTAGCCAGAGATCTGCCCTCCTTGGATCTATCAGCTGTGCGCATAGGATTTGGCTTGGAAAGGAGTTTGGGTGCAGGAAGGGTGCTTGAAAACTAACATCAAGCAGCGAGGCGGGGCAGTTGAGGATTCTGAAGTTGAATGGTGTGTGTGTTGGGGGGGGGGATTTGCCCCAGGGACATTCTACCTTTGAGCTACACCTCCAACCCTATTTTATTTTTATTTGGAAATAGGTTCTCACTACAGTTTCTGAGGGTCTAGCTAAGTTGTTGAGGCTGGCCTTGAACCTGTGATCCTCCTGTCTCAGCCTCCCAAGTACTAGGATTATGGGCATGCACCAGCATGCTATTAAACACGTGGACTTCTGCTATCAAGAGCTGGCTCTCTGAACTTTGGTTTATTTGTTTACAAAATCAGGGTAACAGTCGTCCCTGCCTCTTGGGGTTTTTGTGAGTACAGCGTGAACTTCCTGGTCAAGGCTCAGGCCCAGTGCCGGTTACATGGCAGGAACTCGCTGGTGAGGGTGGTCATTATGCGCAGCATTAGGTCTCCCATGTCTTTAATTTTTCTTCTTCTCCAGTGCTGAACATAGTCCTGGATACAGTCAGCACTCAAAAAATAGGCTTTGGGCTGTCATTTCTCCTCCTCCAGCCCAGGACCCCTTGGGGAGCAACAGACCCCGGCCCCTTGTTCCTCTTTTATGATCAACAAGACGGAAGCCAGAGGGAAGACAGTCCAGTGTGAGCTGAACAGCTCAGCCTCTGAGGGTCACAGACTTGGGTAGAGTCCCTTCTCTGCAGCTGCGTGAGTGTGAGCGAGTCTTGTAACCTCTCTGAACTCTAGTTTCTTGTTCTGTGCAATTCTTGTGAGGAGTAAATAAGATGCACAGGAAGTCATATAGCCCAAAACATGTAGGAATGTAGCACTTTGAATCTCACTATGATGTATAATTATATTGCACCCATAAAATTCTTTTAAAAAAGAACAACAAAAAGGAAAGAATGAAAGAAAGAAAAACAGTGACCACATCCTAAGTGCTCAGTGACTGATGTCATGCATTCAATTTATCCGACTTCCCCCCATCTAGCCAAGTGTATCCGTCAGCTGTTGCCTCAGTAATGTGGTACAACAACCAACGCCCAAACCCAGTGACTTGACACAGTTGATCCTTGCTTACGAGTCTGGGCGTCGTCCGGGGGTTGACTGGTCTAGGCGAGGCTTATCTCTAGGCCGCAGGTGTCCAGGTCTCTCCACGGTCTTTCATCTTTCTTGGACTAGCTGACTAAGCAGGGCTTGTCCCTGGGGTGAGGGCAGAGGTGCAAGAACTCAAGCCCAGTCGTGCAAATTCTTTCCAAACCTCTGTCGGACACACTAAGTTTCTATTGGCCAAAGCAAGTTGTATGGCCAAGGCCATACGCTGTCTCTAATAGGAAGAATTGCGTGGTCACATGGCCACCAGCATGAATGCAGGAAAGAGTGAAAAAGCGGGGCTAGTAATTCAGTATACCACAGCACACGAAGGAGAAGAGAGAGAAGAGAGTGAATCTAAAAACTGTAGCCAGCCTACCTTTCCCTCAAAGAAGCATAAGAGACAAGGATCCACCGGCCTTCTTTTTTGGTCTCGAATGTAAAGATGCTCCCAGAGTAGTGTTTAAAACTCTTTTATGTAATTAAAACCTCTTTTATATAATTAAAAATCTCCTAAAATTACATTTTCCATGTAGTCCTTATCTATTACATAATTCTGCATGCTTTATATATTTATATAGCCAAATTACTGTTCAGGGTTGCGTATCAAACCATGTTTACTGTACTTCGTGAGCAATTTAAGAGGCTTTCAGGTAGTAATTTTGGCCAACCTCGATTCTCACCCTCTAGGCTGAAGAGAACATAAAGTTCAATTTCATTTAAATGGATTCTTTTATTGCAGGTCCATAGCCCCTTATTAAAGTCTCAAGGTCAACACAATTCAAGATATATATTTTCATTTTTCTCTTCTTGTTGGCTTTTAGAAAGGAGTAAGTCATAAGTGGGTCTTGGGCAGCACCCCGCAATTTCACACGTCAGTGTCTCTACAGATAAACAGGAACATTGACACTAACTGAGATGAGTCATGTTCATAAACACCTTCATTTCGGCTCAGTCAAGTTTTGCCGCCAAATAAGTTTGTACTAAACTTACTAAGAGCCTTTCAGTTTTCAGAACTTTTGGACTTTTAGAGTTGTTTTTGCCTGCTTTTCCATCACTGTAACCCAAATACTTGACGTGACAACACAGAGGAGGAAAGGTTTATTGGCTCACAGTGTCAGAGGTATAGTCCATAGTCGGCTAACTCCAGGGAAGACGTCATGGTGGCACAGTGTGTGGCCAAGGGCAGCAGTTCATCTCAAGGCAGCTAGGAAGCAGAGAGAGCAACAGGAAGCGACCAGAAACAGGTAAGAGACCCCAAGGCCACAACCCTGTGACCTATCTCTTTTAGCCACACCCACCTACCTAAATCACCACCCAGTAAATCCATTCAAATGATTACTCCTTCAGTAAATTTATCCACTGATAAGATTAGAGCCCTGATTCAATTATTTCACCTCTGAATATTGTTGCCTAGCAAGAGTTTGGGGCAGGCAGGGCTTTGAGAGGGAGAGGGCTCTGTTATGGTTTCTATTGCAGGCATTACCACCCAGGGGCACACAGGCCAGATGGCCCTGGGCCCTAAGAGCAGCCCCTCCTCCAGGAACTGCCACGGCCAGTTTGGGGACCATGTCCATTGGCTTGGGTCAGCAGATCCCAGAGTTGTGGTTTGCATAGCTCCTTCCTGCTGAGAAAGCTGGCCTGTTTGCTGCTGGTATCCTGGGCTCAACTCTGCACCTGAGCCAGGTCATCATGAGGGTCTTGGAGGACTTGCAAGAGGAGCCAGTGCTTGGGAGGCTGAGACAGGAGGATCACAGATTCCCAGTCAGCATCTGCAACTTAGTGAGGCCCTCTGCAACTTAGTGAGATGTTTGCAAATAATAGGGCTAGGGGTGTAGCCTGGAGGTAGAATGCCCCTGGGTTCAATCCCCAGTACCACACACACACACACACACACACACACACACACATGGAGCCAGTGATGGGTTCTCAACAGTGCTTGGCCACTGGGTCCCCACTGTGCTGCTGGGTCCTCTGCTGGAGGCACAGGCCTCCCCTCTACCCTCCCTTTCTTTTTTTTTTATTTATTTATTTTTGTGGTACTGGGGATTGAACCCAGGGGCGTTTTACCTCCAAGCTACACCCCCGGCCCTATTTTTTATACTTTTTTTTGAAACCGGGTCTCACGAAGTTTCTACCCTCCCTCTCTGTGTGATCCGGGAGCGAGGGGATTCCTAGAAGCAGGTCTCTAAGCGTCTCCAGGCAGCAGTGGGGTCTTATCTGGATTCTTCTGGAGACAGAAGGGCCCAGGTTGAATCTCCTACTTCATCTGTCAGCGGCTCTGTGTCCCCATATCTAAAGTATAGCGGTGGCACCAGCCCACAGGCTTGCTGCAAGGCGTCAGTGAGAGCAGACGTGGATTCCAGGGAGCATTGGCCCACGGGGGGCGGCGGCGCCTGGGCTTCCGGGGAGAGACTCAGGAGCTCTGGTTCCGATCTTGGCCAACTGGGCTTCCTCACTGAAGGCTTTGCAATGATTCCCAAGAATATGAACCTGAAGGGGCATGTGCAAGTGTGTGTAATGTGGTAGGAGTGTGTGTGTGTGTGTGTGTGTGTGTGTGTGTATGTGTACACACATGGGCGTGTCTGCCTGCTGGGGTATGTGTCATGGTCTTTCTTTAGATCCATAGACTTTACCAGCTTTTCCCAGGGAAAAAATGCTCATACAGGTGGGAGGAAGCCGCAGGCCTGGAGGGACGTGCCTGGAGAGATTGGCCACTCCGGCTCTCCCCTGGGGATCAGCTTCTGCCACTGACCCATTGAAAAAATGCCTCTGTCCCAGCACCAGAGTCCTGGTGAACCCAGCCGACAGGGTTGATTGATACTTGACCTCCTTTGCTATAGTAGTAAGCACTTTTCTCCCTTTCTCTTTACCAACTACTCCCTCGTGGAGAGTCAAGTCACATTGTGTGTCCCTCTCACAGCTCAGAAGACTTCAACCCCCTGCAAAACCACCAATGACAATCTGATAGATGACACAGCATGTCACCGAGCCATCAGTAGCAACCTGTTGAGATTAATCACATCCCGATTGTACAGATGGTAAAACTAAGGCTCAGAGAGGGTAATAGAATCTGGTAGGCGGTGGAGGCGGAGCTCCACTGAGGCCGCAGCTGTGGAGGATCTGCAGGATGAGCCCGTGCTGCCTTGTCTGGGCCTGAGCACTCTCCCTGCTGCGTGCAGGTAGGGTGGAACGGAGGAAGATACACGGATTTGGGGCTGAAAAAGACAGGAGTTTGGATCACGTCTCCGTCACCTACTGGCTCTGGGCCCTTGGACAAAGCCATGTTTGCACCTTATTTATCCATCATCAAGGATACAGGCAAGATAACGCGACACACTGTGAGCCTCTGCCTGGTGCTTTGCAAGCCTGAAGTGTGGGGAATGTTCTTCTCCATCTTGGACCTCAGGAATGTTACAATAGATGCAGCACTATCTTATGGGTGTTGTTATGGGGGAGACGAGCGCACTGGGTCAACGAGCTGTGCTATGGTGTTGGTGGGGTACACGCAGGTGAAATTTGGTTGTGTGGGGAGATAGAGCGTTCTTCACAATGACTAATGTGTCTTGTTAAGTGTACATCAGAGAGAGGTGCACGGAGCACACATATAGTGTCTGAATGTTCTATTGTTCTGTTTGTTTTTCATTACTCTGAAACGATTACTGCAAAAATTCTTAAATTGGATGCTTTTCAAAGAGGAAGATTAAAGACCGTAAGCACACTCTTGCAGCTGTGTGAATAAAGAGTGTGCATCTGTTCCTTCGTGTTGCGTGGACAGAGAACATTTGCGGCTTCGCTTTGGGCCCTGTGTAGTGTGTGAAGAGGCCGCAGCCCGTCCCAGAGTGTGGCAGCGGGGCTTTGTCCCTAAGCCTGCATGGACTCCAGTCCCATTTGTAGCTTTTCTGCCCCCAGCTCAACACCAGCCTCTTGGCATTACATAACTACAGCCTCCGAAGCCTTCCACGGGGGATAGTTCATACTGCCAAGGCGAGGATGCTGGGGCATGTGGAGACCAGTGTCCTGGAAGGACTGCAGACGAAGGAGAAAGGTCTGGCCTGACGTACTCACCAAAGACTGCGCGGTCTTGCTTCCTGGCTGCTCGGGAAGGTGTCCCCATTTGATTGCCTATTTGACAGTCCTGCATGTATCATCCCCAATGATTCGTCAGAAAGTTACCACTGTTGTGTTTCTGCGGTGGAGGGAGGTGTTTTGCTCCTGCTGCTGCCTGCAGGGTCGTCCCAGCCCCGATTCCCCGAGTCACTGGGAAGAGTACAAGAAGGAACTTTGAATTGTCATGAAAAGAAGACAGGTAAACCCAGAGAGGGGGGTGCCCTGGGCACCAAGGCGGGGGACCTTTGGAGGAGTGCTTTGCCAGTCTATGTCTGCTTCTCTGGGAACTGCCCGGCTTCCTACACAGAGACGTGGAGGCAGGATCTTGCCTTGGCCAGTGGGCCCACGTGGACCCGCCTGGGGCCGAGCTACCTAGATGCCGACTCAACCCGATTCTCTTTTGGTCTCGATTCTTTTTATTACAAGTAGCAAAAGCCTCACCTTGAGCTAACTTAACCAAAACAATTTATTGTCTTATAGAACTAAGGAGTTCAGTTGTGGTTTGATCCAGGAGCTCAGTCACCTGGCCTCCTCCCTCTCCGCCCTTTCTCTCTCTGTTTTATTCTCTAGTAGCCACCCCCCCACCCCAGCTGGCCAGGCTGGGGTGCAGTGCCCTCCCTGGTGCGTGCAGGACCTTGATCTTGTACTGCCTTGGGCTCAGAGCTGAAGTGGGATCCCGGAGGCATAGACAGAGGTTGGGTGGAGGCCATATTCACCGGTGGCGTTCTCCTGGAAGGTATGGGGTCAGCCCAGCAGAGACTGGGTCAGTCTGAACACACATGGGCTGGGGTGTCGGGGTGTCGTGTTTGGACTGTGAGCTCAAGGGACAGAGCAGCTCAAGGGACAGAGCAGCCTACAGCGACAACACAGACTGGAGTGGGGACGCGCAGACCCCTGCCCTGGTTCTGGGTGACCTTCTGTCCCTGGTCCAGCTCTCTCCAGAGGCCTGGAAGCACTCCCCACCCTTGGTTCTCTGAGATGCCCTTCCAGGAAGCCCCTGTTTCCCCAGAGCCGCAGGGAGTTGGGTCGTCTTTCCTGCAATGGAAGAGTCTGTGACTGAGAAGAGAACAGCGACACAGACACTATTAGGCTGCCACAGAGTTTTTCTCCAGGAGAGAAGCCCCCGGCTCTTGTGTGGTTCAGGCCCCAGGTAGATGCGTGGTGAGATGGAGTCAAGCCTGGCATGGCTCAAAATCCACACAGAGAGCCGGGCGTGGTGGCACACGCTTGTAATCCCAGTACTTGGGAGGCTGAGACAGAAGGATCGCAGGTTTGTGGCCAGCCTCAGCTACTTAGTGAGGCTCTCCACAACTTAGTGAGACCCTGTTTCAAAATAAAGAATAAAAAATAGGGCTGGGGGTGTAGCTCAGAGGTAGAATGTCCCTGGGTTGTATCCCCAGTACTGCAAAAAGAAAAAAAAAATCAACACAGAGAGAGAAGCTACAGTTCCTTAAAGGACAATTAGTGGTGGTAGGAGGCAGCGGGTCATTCTTAATCACATGAGAAGGCGGCATGCTAATGGCACCCTTGCTGAATTATTGCCTCCCTAGCCCGCTGGTTCCCACGAGAGCCGCTTGGCTGAGATATTTCATCTCTCCGCCTCTGGGAGGCCAAATGCAGCCCAGAAAGCCCTGTGCGGTCGCAACTTCATTCAGAAGTGGGAGTCCTCAGACCGTGCTGCGGGGCCACCATCGCTTTAATGTCTTCAGAGTTGAGAGTGTGGCTTGTTCAGATGCCAGATTCTTTTATAACCATTGTATTCTTACTAATCTCCTGTCCTCAAGAACATTCGATTTGGAAAGGTCGGAGTAATCCAGCAGATAACCCCTCCTATCGCGGTGGCCTGGCCTCCTGTCACCTGCCCAGCCCCGGCCACCCCTCTCCCCCTGCCCTGGGGCCACCCCGCTGCACCGCACCCCTCTCCTGCCCGCGGGCCTCCCGAGCTGCTCTCTCAGCACACGCGCTCCGCTGGACACGGCTTGTGTCTGTCTCCCTCGCAAAGGCACGAGCTGCCGTAGAGTGGGCACCTAGCTTTTGCTAATGCCAGCGAACTTTTGTTAAGTAGTTACATGCCGACCAAAGCAGTGGATTTTAAACACCTCCCTGGAAGGCAGAGGTCTTCCATCAAGACATTAAGGCACATGGAAAGGGCTGGGGAATTACTTAAGGTCATACAGCTTATAAGAATGTCAAATCTACTAAGAGTATGAGATCAAGGTTTGCCCCCAGGCAGCCTGAAGTCCAAGATTGCGCTCAGAACCACTGCTCCAAACTGCCAGTCTCCCTGCGACCTGCCACGTGGCCAGCACAGGTGCAGGTGTCGGCACACAGTAGGTGCTCAGTAAACACCAGGTGGCTGGAGTAGGTTAGACGCCCATGGGCGTGCAGCTCGGAGGTGCGTTACCCTCGGTCCTCACTGCGCTTGGGCTCGGGGCTAGCCTCCTACTCATGTGGAGTTTCAGAGTCGGAGAGCAAGTTCCCACCATGGCCCTTCGCTCATTCTTCCCAGGGCAAAGAGAAATGGATTCCACCATTGGAATTGGTCTCCTGCACCTACTGGTCTATTGAGGCTCTGTCTGGCTCTAGGACAAGTAGGGTGAAAGCAACCTCTCATACAGCAGAGCAGTGTTATTTGGGGCTGAAAACTGTTTGGAGCATCAGATCATCAGATCTTCCGAGCGGGGTTTCCTTTACATTTCTTTTTTTTTTTTTTTTTTTTGCAGTACTGGGGATTGAACCCAGGGGCATTCTACCTCCAAGCTACACCCCCAGCCCAATTTTTTGTTCTTTATTTCGAAACAGGGTCTCCCTAAGTTGCAGAGGCCTCACTAAGTAGCTGAGGCTGGCCACGAACCCAGATCCTCCAGTCTCAGCCTCCCAAGTACTGGGATTAAAAGCGTGCGCCACCACGCCCGGCTTTACATTTCCTCAGACTGAAACAATTCAGGCAGGTATGGAGTTCAGTGTTGCAGGACACCCTGGGCCTGGGCTTGGGGTGCCACACGGGGTGCGCAGCTTGGTCTCTGGAGGCAGGGGGTGCCTGGTCTCTAGTCCCCGTGAGCTCTCACACCTGAATCCTGGGTCCCTGTTCAACTCTGCGGCCCCCATTCACTCTTGGATGTGGCCTCTTTGTTCCTAAATGATAGCAACCTACTCTTTTCATTTGGGATGTAGCCACGCCGTTTCAAACATCTCTGTGTCTTACTATTCACCCAACTGCATTTGGAGAGAAGAAGGAGGCTCAGAGGTGTGTTGTCTTCATGGTACCAACCAGGGGTCCCGCTTCCTTGACAGATATTAAATTTCTCTATTACCAGTCAGTGTTCAATAGAGGAAAGAAATTTGGAAAACTCGAGAAACCACAAAGAAAATAAAAATCTACTGACATTTAGAAATAACACTGTTAATGTTTTGATGTGTTTCCCAGTCTAATTTCTGGGATATAATTACACAGATATATACTTAACAAATGCATCATAAGGAGACCCTAGGTTACCTAGGTTACATGACTTCCGAATAAGCAGCGGCCCAGCTTCCGCTCTCCCCAGCTCCCTCCCCGCCCCCTGGGAAGGCTTGGCTGGTATTTCCATCTCTGAAGAGAGATGCAGAAGGCTCTTCTAGCTTCCGGGTGGAATCCAGAACTCCACACGTAATATCAGTGCCGCAAACAGAGCAGCCAGCGTCTAGCAAGTGAACGTCTCCGGCGGCGCCCATGCCAAGGGGTAGACTGCGACACGTGACTACAGGGTGAAGTCACACTTCCTTTCAAATTCCCCAGATGTGATCCTTGGAGCCCCCAGCAGCTCAGTGGCCAGAAATTAGCTGCCATCGGAAGGGCTTCAGCTATTCCCCAGCTCCCCAGGAGCTGTCTCACGTGGCCTCAGGGACCAGCCCTCTGAGGGTCTCTCTGTGGCCTCTGTCGCTGCACCTCGTTGGGATGCCAGGCTCCTGGGCACGGCTGCCCACTGGTGGCCGTGGTCACTCTGACTCAGCAAGTGGGTCGGGAGTGTGGCACTTTCTCTACTTTGCACTTGAGCCCAATTATGGAAACTGGACCTGGGCCCTGTGTATCTCAGCACTACCAAGGCGAGGCTAGAACCCCCATCATCTCTTTTATTTATTATTTTTATATTTTTTTCCAGTACTGGGGATTGAACCCAGGGGCATTCTACCTCCAAGCTACACCCCCAGCCCTATTTTTTGTTCTTTATTTTGAAACAGGGTCTCACTAAGTTGCGGAGGGCCTCACTAAGTAGCTGAGGCTGGCCACGAACCCGGATCCTCCTGTCTCAGCCTCCCAAGTACCGGGATTACAAACTTGCGCCACCACGCCTGGCTCAACTCTTTTATTTTAATTAAAAAAATATTTAATTAAGCCAGGCACAGTGGCACACTCCTATAATCCCAGTACCTGGGAGGCTGAGATAGGAGGATAGCAAGTTTGAGACCAGTCCCAGCAACTTCATGAGCTCTTCAGCCATTTAGTGAGACCCTGTTTCAAAATAAAATAGGGCTGGGGGTATAACTCAGAGGTAAAGCACCCCTGGGTTTAATCCCTAGTACCACAAATAAGAATATTTAGTTGATCAGTAAAAATTATATATATTCCAAAGTGTATAACAAGAAGTTTTGACAAATGTGTACATTGTGTAATGATTCCCACAACCACAGTAACACATCCATCACTACCCATAGTTAGATTTTGCACGGCTCTGTGCTGGGAGGGTAAGGAGGACACTTAAAATCTGTCCTCTTATCAAATATCAAGCAAACAACAGAGTACTGTTAACCCTCCAGACCTTAGCTCCCCAGAACGACCTCATAACTGAGTGTTTGTGCTCTGTCACCAATGTCCCTCCACACCACCCGCCCACCCCAGCCCCTGGTCATCCCTTCTGTGCTCTGCTTCTGTGAGTTGGACTTTAGAGTCCACGTGGGAGACCATGCGGCATTTGTCTTTCTCTTTCTGGCTTGTTCATTTAGCACAGCGTCCTCCAGGAGAATCTGTGTTGTCACCAGTAGCATGAGTCCCTTATGGCTGAGTAACGACCAAGTAATACTCCACTGCATGCACATACCACATTTTCTCTATCCCTCTGTTCCAGATCAAACATCCCTGCTCAGTTAACCCTACCCCACTTGCAGGCCTAGCACAGCGAAAGGGACTGTCCTCCTCTCCTACGGCTCTGGTTTCCATTTGAAATTGTGTCCACATGTGTGGTTATTGACATCAGGTTGGAGGTCTTCCTTGGCCGGCCGAACTCCAGGAGGGCAGGAATCAAAAGAGGTTTTGTTCTCCATGATATCCCTAGGCACTGCCCTGAGGTGGGTGGAGAAAAGGCCACCTGGTAGTGACCCTGGGGAGGCAACATGATGGGGGACAGAGACCTGACCTGAGTAGGGGCTTAGAGGAACATGTACCCTGAACCCAGTAATCAGGTCACCTCTGAAAAACTAAAATGCAACAGTCAGGTGGGACTCTCGGTCTTCGGGGACTGCTGGCCAGGCCATTTTGAGAAGCATCGTGATTGGTGTTGCAGGTCCAGGGATGGTAGAAGTGGGCTGAGAATAGCCAACGGAGCTGTGTACTGCGACTCTCTCCCCTAGATAAAGTGTCTGCTCACCAGCCACGTGGATGGTCGAAGCGTCTCTGTCCCAGGTTGAGCAGAGACGGTGCATGCACTTCTAAACCCTCGCTCTGTCTCCTTCAGTAAAGGACATGCGGGATGGTGCCAGCCGTTCTTAGTAAATACCCCATTCCGTCTTTTGCTCGCCTGCCTCATTTGCATAACCCAGTGAACTGAAAAGCCATTTTTCTTGAGCTAAGTTCTTCATCTTCTCAGCATTGGGCTGCAATAATCACTCCATCAGCATGGTCATGCAGTAAGTCAGGCATTTTGTTCTAACACTGAGGACACTTATAGTTAATAACACATGAAGCCATTTCATTAAAAGGAAAGTTGCGCTGGGATACATTAACACAGGCCGCGAACCAAAACACAAATCATTTCACTCTTTGGCTATTAAAAAAGCAAAATGAATTAGGAGCCGAGAGCCACGTTGAAGAGGATCTTTGTCATCTTGGTGTCGTCGGGCTGTCTTGGTGTTTGACAGTCCTCATAACGGCCACCGACGTTCTAGCGACTTCATGGTGCTTGCTCTTCTCCCAGGCGCGAAGGTGCAGCATCACCTGCAGGCCCCTTTCTGCTCCTCGCTCCCCCTCCACGTCATGTTGGGCACGTTTCTCAGTTGCTTCCTGATGCTGTTTTAAGGCACATAAAATTGCAGGGTCTTTGCCACATTTTTATGTAAAATGATGTCTGGTACAGAAAAGATACTACTAAATGGTGTGTCATCGTAAGACCGAGAAAGCGGTCCTTAATACTCTTCACTCTTGTCTAACACCATGCCAAACGAAGCGCTTAGTTCCACGGCGCGGGACTTTGGATGAGGCAGCTGGAAATGGAAAGGGGGGTGTCGACGTGTGCAGCAAACAGGGAATCCGGATGTTTTAGTTCCAAATCAGCAGTGCGCAAATGAGCACTTATCTGTGAGTCCTCGCCGCACTCAGGTCGATGTGTTTCCCTACGGGGCCTGATCCTTGCAGAGGTTTACAGCGTCCATCAAGTACCTCCTACCATGTCCTCCTCCTAAAATAGCGCTGTGGTCCAGGCCCCCGGGTGCTCATGGGACAAGGCTGTATAAATGCCCCAGTGGACCACAGCCCGTGCAGAGTAGCACCCAGCTCTGTCAGTCAGGAGCCCAGTAGCACCGGCCGGTTTTATTCTGGCTCTTGAAAGCCCCCCTGGAGAAGGTCATTTACTGAACTCTGCTGTTCTCGTGACGTTTTCTGCAGGCAGAGGGGCTGTCCAACTGCCCAGCACACAGGCTGGGCTGCATGTTTGTGTTTCCTCGCCTGCCTAGCGTTTGACAATTAATTCGGCATGGTAATTACCTGCTTTAATTTCGTGATTGCACATCCTATAATTACTCCTAATTCTATAATAAGGAAGTTCATGTACACAAAAGCAGCGGATGACGAAGGTGACAGGGGTTGCAATATTAACAGCTGCCACGGCTCGCTGCCTGTTGGGCGTGGGCGAGGCAGGACACCTCATGACCCAGTGAGACTGGCCCGTACCCCATTCCAACGGTCACCGCTAGGGAGGAGGAGAGCTGGGGTGCCCTTTGGCTGCACCAGCCCGCCTGTGATCCCACAGGATTTGGCTAAAAGAGCCTGTGCCTGTGCTTGGCAGACCTTACGCCAGATCTGGGACATCTGCCCACTTAAAGCAAGCTTTTATTTTTTTGTTTTAATTTAATTTTTTATTTTGGTACTGGAGATTGAACCCAGAGGCATGCTACCTCCAAGCTATATACCCAACCCCATTTTATTTTTTATTTGGAAACAGAGTCTCGGTAAGTGTCTGAGGACCTCACTAAGTTGCTGAGGCTGGCCACGAACCTGCGATCCTCCTGTCTCAGCCTCCCAAGTACTGGGATTACAGGTGTGCGCCACCACGCCCACCTAAAGCAAGTTTTTAAATCTTCACTCTCCTCTCCCTATCTCCCTCCCCTACCCCTCCCTCACTCTGTGTGTGTGTGTGTGTGTGTGTGTGAGAGAGAGAGAGATTGATTTTGCCCTGGAACATCCAGTCCAGTGCCTGACTGTTAGATGTGTTGACAGGTGTACAGGGTGTCTTCCTGCACATAATCACTCCAAGTTGTAGCTCTCAGCACTGCCTTCGTTTTCCAGCTGGAGACTGGAGACTCGAGGTGAACTGACCTGCCCAGGATCCCCTGGCTAGCAAGAGGTGGAGCCAGGATTTGATCTCGGCCTGCCGGAGGTCAGTCTCAGGCCTCCCTCCCAGTGCTGGCCTCTGCCCTGTGCATGGTCTAGATTAGATGCCCGAGCTTCAGGAGCTGGGTGGAGGCTCCCTCTCCCGAGAATGGAGAAGCTGTGGCTTTGTTTTGTTTTTACTATTAAATTCAGGACTAACACAGCTGCCAGGCGCATATGTCTTAGGTTCACTTGATTTTCGCTTGTGTCTGTTCCTGTGTCACTGCTGCTCAGGTGGAGACCCAGGACATTCCCAGCCCCCTGAGGGTCCCTGTGCCCCTTTGTTCCCTGTGTGGGGATCCTTGCCCACCCCCAAGGCCACAGAGGTAGTCTGCTATGTTTTCTTTTCTTTTTTTTTTTTTTTGCGGTACCGGGATTGAACCCAGGGGCGTTCTACCTCTGCGCTACACCCCCGGCCCTATTTTTTATACTTTATTTTGAAACAGGGTCTCACGAAGTTGCGGAGGGCCTCACTAAGTAGAGAGAGAGACAGACAGACAGGGAGAGAGAGAAAGAGCTGAGGCTGGCCGCGAACCCGGATCCTCCGGTCTCCGCCTCCCAAAGTACTGGGATTACAAGCGTGCGCCGCCACGCCCGGCTGTTATGTTTTCTTTTAGTGGCATAACGATTTCGCTTTTTCCATATAGGCCTGTGATCCCCAAAGAAATGAGTGCACGAGCCATGCACGTGAATATCCACAGTGGCGTCATCCATAAAAGCCCCACTGGCAATAGGCTAAGTGGCCATCCTAGCAGGGCAAGTAGACAGTTGTGGCAGATTTACAGTGGAATACTATAGAGCAGTAGTAAGAGCAAGTGAGTGTCACGCGCAACAACGCAGTGGCGCCTCGCAAACACAACACTGAGGAAAGAAAGCAGACACGTGGGGCACACGTGAGATGATTCCATTTACATGACGTTCAAAAATAGGTAAGATTTCCGGGCGTGGTGGCGCACGCTTGTAATCCCAGTACTTGGGAGGCTGAGGCCGGAGGATCCAGGTTCGTGGCCAGCCTCAGCTACTTAGTGAGACCCTGTTTCAAAATAAAGAATAAAAATATAGGGCTGGGGGTGTAGCTCAGAGGTAGAATGCCCCTGGGTTCCATCCCCAGTACCATAAAAAAAAGGAAAAAAATAGGCAAGATAAGCCAGGCGTGGTGGCGCACGCTTGTAATCCCAGTACTTTGGGAGGCAGACACCGGAAGATCTGGGTTTGCGGCCAGCCTCAGCTTTCTCTCTCTCTCTCCCTGTATCTCTCTCTCTACCTAGTGAGGCCCTCCGCAACTTCGTGAGACCCAGTTTCAAAATAAAGTATAAAAAATAGGGCCGGGGGTGTAGTGCGGAGGTAGAACGCCCCTGCGTTCAATCCCCGGTACTGCAAAAAAAAAAAAAAATAGGCAAGATAAACATGGCAACTGCTCAGCCCTGCAGGCGAATGGTATGGACAGGTGAAGGGCATGGGGCTGTGGGGAGGTGCCTGAGCCCTGTCTGTCCAAGAATTTGTTCTGGGGCCCATTCGTGGAGGAACCAAGATTCTCCTCTCCCCCCAACTCCCCTTCACCTCCTGTGTGATCACAGTGGTCGCTAGGGTCAGTCTTCCAGTGGAAAAGACATGTGTCAAGATCTGAACTTCCTCTTAAATGGAGAAGAGAGCCTTTTCCCTGACTCCGGATCACGGACACTCCCTCCTGTTTTCTTTTTCTTTTGCTGAGTCAAGGAGATTAGCCTTGAAGTGGCTTTTTATTGCTCGTTTTAAAAGGGAACTTGGCTGTGTCGGGAGAGGTTGACTCTTTTTATCCCTCTGAGGAATTATTATCTTTACGGCTCAGGCAGACGGAATTGGGGCCAGTCAAATTTAATTCGGAAGGAGGATCACTTTAAGAGAAGCAGAATAAAAATAAATAATGAAAGAACCTGAACAAATTTGAGCACCAACTCTTTCAGTTCTTCAGTGAGGTAAACCTCTGACTGGTTACGTGTAATCGAGGACAACTTAATTAGCAAGGCAAGTTTCTCCAAGTTAGATGCCCAAAGCCTTGTGGTCCAGGATGGACTGTTGGGGAATTCTGGGCAATTTCTGGCAATTTCTGTGGTGTTAGATTAGATTCCATTGGAAGGGAGAGGTACCTTGAGTAGGTGAGCCAGAGGCTTTGGTGCCTAGGGGACCATTCTGAGGTCTCTGGAGGCTTTGGTGCCTAGGGGACCATTTTGAGGTCACTAGAGGCTTTGGTGCCTAGGGGACCATTCTGAGGTCTCTGGAGGCTTTGGTGCCTAGGGGACCATTCTGAGGTCACTGGAGGCTTTGGTGCCTAGGGGACCATTCTGAGGTCACTGGAGGCTTTGGTGCCTAGGGGGCCATTCTGAGGTCACTGGAGGCTTTGGTGCCTAGGGGGCCATTCTGAGGTCACTGGAGGCTTTGGTGCCTAGGGGGCCATTCTGAGGTCACTGGAGGCTTTGGTGCCTAGGGGGCCATTCTGAGGTCACCCGATCTGCCCAGGGAGGGGGCTTGGGCCTCAGAGGGATCTGGCAGGGGCCTTTGTGAGCCCGGGTCACTGGTCACTGCAGCAGAGCACTGTGGATTATGAGCTTTTCTCTCCACCCCCACCCTGCCTGGGCAAGGGCGTGGCCTCTCTGAGCCTAATGTCTTCATCAGAGGAGGGGGCGTGCCTGCCACTTGCCTTGCAGGCTGACATGAGGGTAAGAGGAGAGGCATGGGGAGTGTGCCTGGGTGATGCCCGTCACATAGCAGGTGCTTAATAAATGGTGTGTTGAAGGTATTCATGTTTGTTTATTGTTGTTGTTGTTTTATATGGTACTGGGGATTGAACCCAGGGGCATTCTACCTCTGAGCTACACTCCTAGCCCTTTTTTAAATTTTTGTACTGAAAGAGGGTCTTGTTAGGTTGCTGAGAGTCTTACTACATTGCTGGGGCTAGTCCCAAACATGCGATCCTCCTGTCTCAGCCTCCCAAGTACTGGAATTACAGACATGCATCACCACGCCCGGCTGGTATTCATATTTTATTGGAGGTTTGAAATGACGTTACTTTGCGCATTTCAATCTGGCATTCGGCCTCCACCTCGATCAATTTCCCAGAGCTATATCGCTTCTTTGAGTGGTAACCACAATGATGAAGATTCACCCAGCATCCAGACAGCAGCAGCAGCAGCGGAGAACGCGGTGCCCAAGTCCCTCCGTGGGACTCGCCGGATTCCTTGGCTCCTTGTCCAGTGGTCTCCAGCTGTCCCCAGGACACAGGTGCGGCTGGGAGGAGGGGCGTCACCCCTCCGAGGGGCAGAGCTGCTGTCCTGAAAGTCCTGTACTCCTGAGGACTGTGTTGTAGGCTTCGCATTTGTGGAGCTTTTAGGGGAGGAGCATGGCAGTTTACATTGTTGTTTTAAAAACGGAATAACCTACAGCATAATTTGTCCTGAGCCCTCAGCCTATGATCAGCAGAAGTCTGCATCCGGGTTCTTTGTGAAGCAAGAATCCTGTAATAGAGATCCTAAAGTCACAGGTGTGACCTGCCTGTCAGTGCTCCTTAAAATTTGCAGAATTTTGCCGGGCGTGGTGGCGCACGCTTGTAATCCCAGTACTCGGGAGGTGGAGACCGGAGGATCCGGGTTCGCGGCCAGCCTCAGCTACTTAGTGAGGCCCCTCAACAACTTTGTGAGACCCGGTTTCAAATAAAGGATAAAAAATAGGGTTGGGGGTGTAGCTCGGAGGTAGAATGCCCCTGGGTTCAATCCCTGGTACCGCAAAAAAAAAAAAAAATTGCAGAATTCCCTGCTTTTCAGGATATGAGGACAGCAATGAGGGTGGGGACGACCACCACATTAATGATAGCAGCAAGCTAGGTGTGGTGGCACACACCTGTAATCCCATTACTTGAGAATCTGAGACAGGAGAATTGCAGGTTCGAGGTCATCATCAACAACATAGTGAGAGACTCATCCACCTAGTAAGACCCTGTTTCAAAAAAACAAAAATAATAAGCCAGACATGGTGGCACATGCCTGTAATCGCAGTACTTGGGAGGCTGAGACAGGAGGATCGCAGGTTCAAGGACAGCCTCAGCAGCCTGCGATCCTCCTGTCTCAGCAACCTAGGGAGACCCTATTTCAAAATAAAACAAAACAAAAAGGCTGGGGGTGTAGCTCAGAGGGAGAACACCCCTGCCTGGGTTCAATCCCCAGAATCATAAACAAAACAAAACAAAAAAAAGAAAGGACTGGGGGGATGTAGCTCGGAGGTAGAATGCCCCTGGGTTCAATCCCCAGTACCACAAAAGATAATAATAGTGATCATAATAGCAACAGTAGCAATTTGATTAATCCTTTCCAGCATAATTTTCATTGCCCCTGTTTCACAGATGAGCAAACTGAGACTCAGAGAGAAGCAAGTTGCCTGGCATCACATGCCCGGTGGGTGGGGAGGCGCCGACTGCTGGGCCACTGCGGTTCCTGAGCCAGATGTGAATGTCATATGCCTTGGTGTCTTACTGTAGCCGGGTCTCCATCCTTCAAACCATGAAGGAGATGAATGTTAAAATCGATGACCAAGATCAGGGACTTGCAATATCCAACGCTCTCATTTCCCAGTGGCCATTTTTAATCGTTTATTAAACACTTACATAGCATCTTCTTTGTCCTTTGCCCATCGTGTGTGTGAATCCACGCAGCCTCCCCATTCAGTGCAGGTGAGGCTTCGTCGTGCTCAGTTCCCCAGGGAGGAAGTGGAGGCCAGAGAGGGCAAGTGCGTGCGGAGGGTGCACAGCTCGGTGACGGAGCCAGGCTTGGGGTCGGGGAGTCACGCTGCAGAGCAGCTGCTTTTACCAACACGCGAGGAGCTTCTTGCTGACCACATTATGATGATACCCTGCTCTCCACCATGACGCCCCTCGGTCCAGGTGTCTCCACCCACGTCCTTCCTCCCTGGGTCCTGCGCTTGGCACCTCTCCCCTTTCAAGGTGAAGAGCGTGGGGCGGGGCGGGAATATTGGCCTACCGGTCCTCTTACTTGTGAAAGGAAGGGTTGAGCATGTGGTTTCCAGGGTCCTTTCTAAGCCCAGCTTTCTAAGGCCCCACATTCTTGAATATCTGTTGTCCCCACAGGAGGGATACAACTGGGTGGAAGCTGGAGAGCCCGGGATGCCATCCCTAGGACAGTTGCTCCGATCGGGTCATTTTATTTTATTTTATTTTATTTTTTTGCGGTACTGGGGATTGAACGCAGGGGCGTTCTACCTCCACGCTACACCCCCGGCCCTATTTTTTTATGCTTTATTTTTGAAACCGGGTCTCACGAAGTTGCGGAGGGCCTCACTAGGTAGAGAGGAGAGAGAGAGAGAGAGAGAGAAATCGTGCGCGCATGCGCGCTGAGGTTGGCCACGAACCCGGATCCTCCGGTCTCCGCCTCCCAAAGTACTGGGATTACAAGCGTGCGCCACCACGCCCGGCAGATCGGGTCATTTTATAGACTGCCTTAAGGAAATGCAGGCATTCTGCACCATCCAGGTTAGCCAAAGCAAGGGGCGGAGCCGGATCTGAGGCCCAGAGGTGATGCCGGGGCCTTCGGAGCCCACAGAGCTGCACCTGCCTCAGAACCCAGCTGTGGGCACGAGTGTGCCTCCGTGGGCAGGCCTGGAGAGAGCCCAGGTGGGGGAGGTGGACATGGACTGAAGGGGCAACAGGGAGGCCAGAGGAAGAATGAGAGGGTGGTGAATTGGTCCAGGCAGAGTGGGCGACTCTGGGGCGACTTTAGAGGTGGAGCTGGAAGGCCCTGTTGTTGGGCGTTGGATGTGGAGGATAAAGAACAGAATCCATCAAAGTTGATATGAGGACTTCCGGCTTAGGCAACTGGGCGGCCCATTCACTGGAGAACAAGGTCCCAGGGGAAGGAGGAGCGGATTTATAGGACAGATCCAGGGTGCAGATTTAGACATGAAGAGTCTTAGATGCCCATGGGGAATCAAGTGTGGGTCTGGAGTTCATATCAGAGGTCCAGACTACAGACAAAGATCTGGGAGTCATTGGGTTAAAAATGAAACACCGTGCAGACCCAGGAGTGGCTGTGTGTGTAGGGGAGAGGAGGGACATGGGCAGGGAAAGTGCTCACCCATGTGGAAGACCCGGAGGAGCAGAGGAGATGTGGAGGACTCCCGCTTCCATGGGGCAAAAACAGCTGGCTCTAGAAGGCAAGTGATAGGAAATGGGGAGTCAGAGTTTATCACTCACATTAGACAGGCCTTGTGCCAGGCGTGGTGGCGCACGCTTGTAATCCCAGTACTTGGGAGGCTGAGACAAGAGGATCGCAGGTTCACAGCCAGCCTCGGCTACTTAGTGAAGACCTCCACAACTTAGTGAGACCCTGTTTCAAAAATAAAAAATAAAAATTAGGGCTGGGTGTGTAGCTCGGAGATAGAATGCCCCTGGGTTCAATCTCCAGTACCACATACACACACACACACACAAAAAAAAAACAACACAAAAGGCCATTAGACAGGCTTCCTCTTACTGTGATGTTAAAGAGGTTCTCAAGATAGGTATTGACTGTTCACTGATTGCAAATTACAATAGCCATTTATCCTTGAAGACTGCACCTTCCCAGCTGTTCTTAACTAGGGAATGTTCTCAAAGGCATCGATCTCCCTCTCGCTCCTCTAGTTTTTGCAGAGTAGTTGCTCTGTGTCCCTGTAAAGACTGATGAAACAGTGCTCATGTTTTAGAACCCCACAGCGTTTTCTCCAGAGTTGCAACTTGGGTAAGTTGTCTGGATGTGACCTTCTGTTTCATGGAGCTAACCGAGATTGCAGATCCTGAGCCTGGTTCATCCATCTTCACCAGATCAAATTCCACCTGGTTGTGTGGTGGGCTGCAAGGCTCCAGGCACCACTGCACGGCTGTATACCTGAATGGTCTTCATCCGCCTTGGGTGAGAGGCGCCGGCCAGAGAGTCTCGTCTGCCTGAACCCTGCGTCTGTGTTTACATCAAAGGTTCCCTGAGGAGCCTACTCTTCAGAACCAACACGAAGGCTTTGGCACACTGGGCCTCCATTGGTTAGTGCCACTCACCCAGTGGCTGGGAAATTTGGAAAGGAACACCTTTCTCCACTGGATCTGGATATACTGGCGGAAAAATAACAGTAACGAAGACTTCCTGCATAGCTAGGCCAGAAGCCAGCAGACTTTTTTGTAAAGGATCAGAAGTACTTTGAGCATTGCAGGCCATGCAGTCTCAGTTGGAGCTGCTCAGCTCTGCATCACATTGCAAAAGCAGACCGAGACAATAGGTAAAGAAATGGACGTGGCTAGCTTTGGCCCAGGGTCAGCCACAGTTTGCTCCTCTGATCTAGACCATTAGTATTATAGGTGACGATCAGACAAGGGGTTGGACTTGTCCCTCTTTAGGGGATGTTTGGACTGTGTAAAAATATACCACAGCAGAGCTGGGCATGCTGGCGCATGCTTGTAATTCCAGTACTTGGGAGGCTGAGACAGGAGGATCGCAGGTTCGTGGCCAGCCTCGGCTACTTAGTGAGGCCCTCTACAACTTAGTGAGACCATGTTTAAAAAAAAAGAATACAAAATAGGGCTGGGGGTATAGCTCAGAGGTAAAATGCCTCTGGGTTCTATCCCCAGTACCACACACACACACACACACACACACACACACACACACACATATACATATATATATATATATATATGCAGAGATGGGCTCTTTAAAATGTATCAGATCAGAATTGCATTCAGTTGCTAGTACAAAGACTCCCATAAAACAGCCTCAACAAATTAGAGATGAATGTTTCTCTTTTGTTTAAAAACTTGAGTAATTAATCTAATAATTGGTAATTTTTGCTCTTCTCTCAGTCACTTTTTGTTTTTGTTTTTGGCTGAATACATTGCCATCCCCAAGAATATTGGGGGGAAATGAATACTAAGTGGGTAACTGGCCCTTGCTGTCACTCAAGAGTGATGCGTTAAAGTCCCTCGAGCTCTGCTGGGTTTCTTTGCTGACTGATTTATGCTCAGTCTATGCAGATCGTAGCAGCCCGAAGTCCTAGGTTTCCATGACCAGACAAGCCCGTCCAGACGCGTTAGGGGTCTAATGTATACTTAATGGTTATAAATCAAATACCTGCATATTTGTGATATCGATTCTGTCAGTCATCGTCTACCACTGCTTGGATACCCAACATCAAGAAACCTTTGAAGACATACCTTTTCCTCTTTGGGCAGCTTTGGCCAAAGAAAGTTCTTCTGTCCTGAAAGTGGTCTTCCTCTCATTTCTACCTGCTGATGGTCTATTTCTTGAAACCACCTGGGACACATCATGTTGGCCTCCCCTCTTCTTCCTACAGCTTTTCCAGGAACTGGGGTACCTCAACTTCTTCCCCTTCTCAAGTGTGTCATTCCTCAGGGCCTCCATCTTTCTTCTGATTGTTCTTTATTTCTTTTTCTTTTTCTTTTTTAGTATTAGGGATTGAACCCAGGCACATTCTACCTCTGAGCCACACACCCCCAAGCCCTTTTTATTTTTTATTTTGAAACAAGGTTTTGCTAGGTTGCTGAGGCTGGCCTCGAACCTGTGATCCTCCTGTTTCAGCCTCCCAAGTACTGAAATTACAGGTGTGCACCACCACGATCAGCTTCTTTAATTATTTCTGATGATCTTCTAAGGCCTAGTGCTTCTCACACTTTATAAAGTGCATATGAACCACTTGGGCAACTTGTTGAAATGCAAATTCTGAGTCAGAATATCTGGGGTGGAGCCCAAGATGGTGCATTTCTGACATCTTCTCACACTATGCCCGTGCTGCTGGTCCATGGACCACACTTTGAGTAGCAAGTTATCTGGGCCTTTCTGAACATATTTCAGTTTCTCTTTCAACAGGTCACAACCAAAACCAAACTAAGTTGGTCATGTCAATTGAGAATGATGTGGAAATATCAACTGCTCTGTTCTGGAAGTTACCATATATCATTTAATGGGGTCTAAGATTAGGATGAGGATTTAATGATCCTCCTGCATTATTCACTTAGCTTAAATTTACTGAAACTCCAATGTCTGTTTCACAGGCCACTGTATTGCCATATTTTTTCATCTTCTAAGGACCTGACATTCATCTTTTTGAATTTTATCACTTTGAATTAAACCGATCCCTCAAGCCAGTGAGACCACTCAACGTCTATCGTCTGGTATATTCACTGTTCTCTCTGTTCTCTTAGCTTGGGGGCATCTATAAACTAGGCCTTCTGTTTCTCCATCTGCTTCTACTGGAAACGTCTATCGATTAGTTGGAATTCTTTGGGACAAATCTTCCTTCCTTCCTCTTGTTCACAGGGACATGGGGAGAGACCCTGACCAGAGTTCAAGGATGTAATATCTACACTTGGGGATTATGGGTGGTTTTCACGTAGAGGCAGAGTTTATCACTCACATCAGGAATGCCTGTTTTTATGGTTAAAGAGGTTGTTAAGATGTGTATTGACATTCCCTGACTGTAAATTGCAGTAGCCATTTATCATTGGGGATTTTACTCCCTGAGCCATTCTTAACTCATGTAATTTTAAAAGTGCATCGATCTCTCTCCCTTCTTCCACTTTTCCTTGTGATGTAGTTGTTTTGTATGCCTGGAAGATGCTAGGGCTGGTACAAAGCTGATGAAAGAGGCCTCACATCTCGTCCCCCCAGAGTATTCTCTTGAGTATCACAACTTCACTAAAGAAGTTTAGGTCCCGGTTGTGCTTGTCCCATCTGGATGCGACCTTCTCCCTGATCTGTTGGGCAGATCTCAACTCCTTTTCTCCTTTCCCAAATCAAATGCCACCTCATCCCTGTGGTGGTCTGCGTGACCCC
The DNA here is from genome assembly GCA_004027185.1 of Glis glis. Lineage (NCBI taxonomy): Eukaryota > Metazoa > Chordata > Mammalia > Rodentia > Gliridae > Glis > Glis glis. Next base: position 10,901 of record PVJS01001883.1, on the reverse strand, counting down.
AGGCATGGCTGCCTGGCTCCTAGACCTGAATACCCTCCCTACTGTCTTGGGCAGGAGCTGCTCTAGGCTCCATCAGACAGATGAGCAAGTGAATGGCCAGAGATGTGGAACAGCCTCTCTCCAGCAACCTGTTAGCATAGCTGTACTGTGTGACAACAAAAGACTGTGTGTCTCTGCTGCTAGTTGGGCTGCTGATCTCTGCTGATGCTGGGGAAACGATACACAGCACCTGGCTCCTTGCCTGGTTGAGTCTTGCGTGCCCACTTGTTTAGTGTGTACCACCCTTGAGCCCCTGCTCTGTGCTGGCACTTGGCATCCAGTGGTGAGACAGATGTGGCCCGGCTCTAGCAGAGCTGATGTTCAAGCGCGGAGTGTCGCTGAAACCCTACCTCTGTGCACTGAGGGTCTTAAGAAAAGTTTACATTTTCTTTTTCCTTGTCTTAACAGGTCTACATCCGGATAAAAGACGATGAGTGGAATGTGTACCGGCGGTATACGGAGTTCCGGAGTTTGCACCACAAGTTACAAAACAAGTACCCACAAGTGAGGGCGTACAACTTCCCACCCAAAAAGGCCATTGGAAACAAGGTACCGTTGTCCACGGAGCCCGTATGCCATGCCTGAGTCCAGGCAGATCACTACTTCTTTTTTTTCATGTGTTATTTACAAATATGTGGTCTTTAAAGAGAAGTTGGCTAAAAGAAGAAAAAAAAATTGAAAAAAGGAAAATAATGACCCACGCTCCCACCACTTAAATATAGTCACCATCATTCTTGTCAGTGAGTTTCCTCTTGTTTCTCCACGACAGGAATTGGCAAACCTTTTCTGCAAAGGGCTGAAGGGCAAATCTTTTTGGCTTTGTGGACTGGGCCATGCCAGCGGTGTGAATGCATTGTAGACAGTGTGGACACACAGAAGCCTGGCTGTGGACCACGACGTTTTATTTTTAAGAATAGGTGGCAGCTGGGTTTGGCTTATGGGTCATAGTTTGCTGGTTCTGAACCCAAAATGGTTTTCTAGTTTTTACCCATAGCGGCTGTGGTGTTCATTTAGATGCACAATGTGGAGTAGCACTTTCTCAGTGGAGTTTCTTTTATTATATATATGATCACTCCCGTCACAGAGGGCATTGACTTGGGATGGCGCTGTTGGTTTACGAATGTTTATCCAGGTGGCCCCGAGAAAGGAGGCGCCGCCTCCCCAGCCTGCCGGATGATCAGTAGTCATTTGTTCCACAGGCATTTATTGTGCACCTGTTATTTGTCACTGTGCGAGGGACTGGGGCAGGACTGAAGGCACACCTGGGTGGGAGCCTGGCGTGGAGCCTGTCCATCGTCTGCTCCAGCCGGCTGGCCTCGTTTGCTACCCTTCCTGTTTGCGTATGGAAGCAGCTCCTCACCTGGGCTCTACTTGGGGTCACCTGGGGGGCTTTAGAAGCCCCTGGGTACTGCCCATTCCCGGCCTCCCATCCCCATTCGCATTTACTCGCTCTAGAGTTTGGCCTGAGCGTGGAGGAGTTTAGTGACTCTCTAATGATTCCATTCTTGCAGCAGGGCTGGAGAACCCCAGCCCAGCGTCAGGTGGAGGTGGATTAGAGGCACTTCAGCACTTTCAGTGTATTAGACAGCTGGGCAGGGGCAGCCCCAACAGATGAGTAGACTTGGGACTCTTCTCAGGAAAGAAGGGGGATTATACTGAGCCTGATCCCTCCACTGTGGTGGGTCTCAAAATATGGCCCCCACCCAGCAGTATGCACCTGAGAGCTTGGTAGACATGCACATTTTTTTTTTTGGGTGGTGGTACTGGGGATGAAATCCAGGGCTTTGCACATGCTAGACCAGTGCTCTACCACTGACCTTCATCCCCAGCTAGAAATGCACATTCTTGGGCCCACCCCAGACATGCTGACTCCCCAGCTCTGGGGGCTGAGACCCAACAGTCTGGGTTAACCAGCCTGCCTGACGGGTGACGCTGACACACAAGGCAATGTGAGAACCAGTGTCCTATCCCACTGATATTTCTGTCTTGGTCAACATTCTCACTGCTGTGACCCAATAAGCCTGACCACACACTACTTAGATTAAGGAAGATTTATTTGCTCACAGTATATGGAGATTTCAGAGGTTCAGTCCATATCAGACTGGGTCTACAGAGTTCAGGGAATGGAGGTGGGAAGCAGAGAGAGGGAGAGAGCAAGGGCTCTGCTCTCACATCATGGAGGCCAGAAACAACAGAGAGAACAAGCAAGGAGATTCAAAGACACAGCATAGTTCTAAGGCCACACCCCCAGGGACCCACCTCCTCCAGCCACACCCCACCTGCCTAGGTTACCAGCCAGTAAATCCATTGCAACCTTCATGACTTAATTATATCAACTCTGAACATTAATACAGGAGCTCTTCTGGGGACATTCTACATCTGATCATAACCACCAGCCTGCAGGGTAAAGCTCACACCCGAGGCAATGTGAGAACCACTGCCCCATACCATTGATAAAGCATGCGGCTGATTCCTGGTGGGTGGGTTGTCTAGCTTCTCTCTCCAGGAGGCACCTTGCCAGGACCTTTGTCACAGAAAAGCGGAGCAAGTTTCTTTAACCCGCTGGAAGTCCACAGGGACGACCAGTGTTACTGATCCATTTGTTTACATGGGCATAGATTCTCATGTTCAAACATTAGAGAGACGATCACCTCCAGGCTGCTGGATTTTCATTTGAACAGTTTTAAAGCAGGTTTATCTTAGGCCCAGAATAAATCTGCCCTTCATTTTTCTGTTGGAGAATGGTGGCGTTGGTCCCATATACGTGCAAGACTTAGAAATTCTACATGTGTTCATAGCAAGGACTACAATAATCCTTTTGTAAAGAGAAGGGGGAACTGTATACTGATTTAACCTAATGATTTGTGGGCTTGTACGAATCTCAGGACCCACGCAGAATGTCCTAAACAGAATTCTGCCTAACCAGCACATTGTCACCGTATGATGTTCTCATTCGCTGAAAGCCTTACCCTGGCCGCACTTCAGTGAACTTGGCCGTCTACGTCTCGCTAAAGGAAGGCTGTTCTCACACAGGGCTGACGGGGGATTCAAACATGAAACGTCTTGCATTGTTTATTAGCTTCCTCTTGCTGCTATAACAAGTTACCACGAGCGCAGGGGCCTAAAACAACACAAATTTATTATTCTACGTTCCTCAAGGTCAGAGGTCAAAATCAGTCTGATGGGGCTAAAATCCCAATCTTGGCAGGGTCAGCTCCTTCTAGAGGCCCAGGGAGAATCTTCCCCTTGCTGTTGTGCATTCGTGGCTCCCGGCCCTCTTCTGTCTCCAGACATGGCTGTCCCATCCCTCTGACTCTGCCTGTGTCATCTCTGTCACTTCTACCTCTCTGATTCTGACCTCCTTCTTGTGATCACAGTGAGCCCATCCAGATAATCCAAGATAATCTCCCAACTCAAGATCCTGAACTTAGTCATATCTGCTAAATCCCTTTTGCCGTGTGAGGCGCTGGGGATTAGGATGTGGACATCCTCGGGGTCCTTTCCCTGACCTTGGCACAGACGGCTTCTCCAATTCACCAGGCCTTGGCTCAGGTTTCTGCCTCAGAGCGGGCTGTTCCTGACACTTCAGTGCGTAGGCGGCCTGTCCTTCAGTAACCCCTCAACCGTGTCTCTGCCTTAATTTTCTTCCCAGCATATACCATTAGTTGAAATGACTTCTTTGAGCTAGGCACAGTGGTGCACATCTGTAATCCCAGTTGTTGGGAGGCTGAGACAGGAGGATCACGGGTTTGAGGCCAGCCTAGGCAACTTAGAGAGACCCTGTCTCATTACAGTGGCTGGAGGTGTAGCTCAGTGGTAGAGTGCCCCTGTGTTCAATTCCCAGTACTGCAAAAAAAAAAAAAGACATCTTTGTATACTCCTGTGTTTTCTGTTTCTCTGCACTGGTGTGGGGGCCATGAAACAGGGCCTGGGTCTGTTCTCCCCGCCCTGTCCCTACTCCTGGACAAGGACATGACACACTGAGATACTCATGGCCTGAAATAATGAGCCAATGAACAGAAATGAAACGGAAACCTTTCCCTTGTATTCCTTCTTCACTTGCAGGTCTCTTGCAAATTCCAAAAATCTGAATTCCAAAAGTGCGTAGAAAAACTTCCAAGGTGACTGAGGAGTCTGCTCTTGGCTGCATAATTATTTTTATTTTCAGGATGGGCAAGAGGCCAAGCAAGCTCTTGGAGCCAGGAAAGGTGGCCCTCGAAGCGTCTGCGGGGGTCGACCCGCAAGCTCGCTGTCCAAGGGGGCTCCGCCCGCGGGAGGGCGTGGGCAGAGGCCTTATTTCTGATGCTGTTACTAAGAGCCTCCATTACTGCTCAGTGAGCAAATGAGAATCGAGAGACTGCCATTGCTTCTTCCTAGGATAATAGATTCGGTCTCTGAAAGTTCATTTGGCGTTAAGGCAAGGCAAATCGCTTTCCCCGGAGCCGCAGATAATTCAACTTGTTGGAGAAATTATGCATTAAAATCCTCATTAAAAACACATACTGCCCTTGTGTGGCGGGGGGACGACTGGTATGCGCTCAGCCGTGGAAAGCTCCTCTGCAGCTCCTGGGAGGCGCCGCTGAAGAGCCCTAGGACACAGGCAGGCTAGGAAGGAGGCAGGCGCGAGGCGGGGCTGGTGGACATGTCACAGCAGGCTCATGGACACTTTTTTTGGTGACTCTGTCCAGAGCACAGGAGTGGCATGCTAGGTGCAAGGGACACAAAGGTGACTTCAGGTACAGTCTCGGTCCTCCAGAAGTTGGAGTCTTGACCTTGACCACAGTGGCAGAGGCTTTCCGTATCTGCCATTCGGTTGGACCTACCAAGGTAATGCAGAGTAATCCCCCAGGTCAGGGTCCCTCGTTCAGTCACCTTTGCAGAAGCGCCTTTGCCATGTGAGGTAACATACCCACGGGTTCCCAGGGCTGGAGCGTGGGCATCTTTTGGGAGAGGCGTCATACTGCCCACTGTGTACCTCTCTTGCCTTGCTTGGGGACAGCTATTCCTGTTAACCCTGCCAGCTTGCAAATGGGGAAACAGAGGCACAGGGAGGTGAAGTGATTTGTCTAAGGCCATCTTGCTTGGCAGATGTCTGGCCCAGGCAGACGGTCTGCAGCATCCTGGCCTTCAACCTCCGCGACCTCACATAGCAGGGTCACTATGCCGGGGTGGGTGAGCATAGTTACCCCGTTCGGCTGGCGGGCGTGTACCTGACTCTGTGAGTCGGTACCTCCTGCTGTGGAAGCAGCCAATACGTGAAGCTAGGCTTGGGTCATCTCTCCCTCCTGCTGCCCACCCCACTCCCTCTCAGGTGCTATTGGTGGAGCTGGATGTTCTGCCCACATGGTTTATCCTCAGGGTTGTATAAACTTTCCTGATAGTCCTAAGCACATGGGGGAGATAGTCATTCATTCATTTATTCATTCATGCCTGTATTCATTCAGCAGGACTTTGCCAACTTGGAAAGTAAGAGGCTGTAAGAGACAGCCTGGGTGTGGTAGTGGGCACCTCTAATCCCAGTACTTGGGAGGCTGGGACAGCATGATCGCAGGTTCAAGGTCAGCCTCAGCAACTTAGTGAGACTCTCAGCAACCTGCTTCAAAACAAATAAATAAACAAAAAGTGACTGTTTCAAAGCAAAAAAAAAATTTTTAAAGGACCGAGGGTATAGCTCAGAGGTAGAATGTCCCTGGGTTCAATCCCCTGTACCACCAAAAAAAAAAAGAGAAAGAGAGAGACACTGAGAATGAACGAGGGAGGAAGAAAGGAGATTCCTACGACTTTCCTAGCTGTGCAGCCTCAGGCAAGTTCTTTGACCTTTCTGTGTTTCTGTTTCTTTGACCTTTCTGTGCTTCTGTTTCCCCTTCTATATACCAGGAAGAGTTACGGCACTTCTAGTGTTGTTGTGAAGATCCAAGGTGGTGGTGACATCTGAAAAGTGCTTAGAATGGTGTCTGGCACACAGCAAGTGCTCCAGGTTGTTCAGTAGGGAGAGACGTAGGGGCTTGGTGGTGAGATGGAGCAAGCGGGCACACGGTGCATCCTCATTCTTGGCGGGGCTGGGACTTCCTGCAGTGGTTGAGCCTGACACTGGTGGTCCCTTCAGAACCCACACTCCTGTGTTCCCAGGTAGAGCAGCCCCAGCCATCCTCTGCCAGACCCGTCGTGCACACCAGGGGATTTGTATTCATTTTTCCATCACGTGTTTTTCAAACTCCATATAAGAGGTCTTATAGATGAGAAAGCTGGGGATCGGGGGGAATACGCACACTGCCCAAGGTCCAGGAGTATACATGCTGGTGCCAGGAATCCAGCAAACTCAGCTAAAGCACTTCTGTGCCTCTTGGTGAAGAAGTCCCTTATGCCTACACCCAAGTTGGGAGCTGCTAACAGAGTCAGTGACTGCAGGTTTCTGCTTAGAGCTGCAAAACCTCAGGGGGATTCTTCCAGAAACTCCCTCCTGTGAAGACAGTCCTGCAGATGATGAAGAACCCCCGCCCCTCCCCCACACCCTCGGCGTGGAGGCACAGGGGGCTCAGACGCTGTCCCCAGACTGCAAGTTTTCCAGAGAGCCACAAAGCGCCGGCGGATGAAGCCATCAACTCAAGCTACTGCCTCATTTGACACGCTGCCAACCGCTGTGTAAATAGTCCTGGTACTTAGTGTATTAAGCAAGAAGAAGAGAGAAATTGGGCTCATTATACATCACACATTTGTGTTTCTCTTTAATACAGTAAAAGCCTCTTAAGATATTTTCCAGGAGAGCAGTCGCTAAAGTCATCTTGCCAGAAAAACCATCTCAGGAGAGACCCCGATGAGCTCAGGCTTGGAATGTGGATATGTATATGTATGTAATAAGCGGGGGTTTCTTGGGAAGACTTTTCTATAATACCAAATTAAAATCCAATAAAAAAATCACAGTCGTTTATAAGGAAATAACCCAAGCAACTGGAAGTGGATTTGCTGCTGTCCCCATGTTTTCTACATGTCAGCACACGGGGAGGTTGAATTCAAGGGAACCCTCCTGGTCATCACGTGTCACCGACTTTGTGGGTCTCACCTTCCACAGAGGGCTAACACTTCTTCCAGGAAGCCTTCCCTGAACTCAAAATGTGCACCAATCCTCCTCCCAGTTTCTTTCTCAGACTTTGTCCCAGCTTCCTGAATTACATGCGTTAGAGGGCAGAGCCTGGCCTCACCGAGTCTCTGTCATATTGGAATCTGTCAGGAGCCCGGGGCATGGCAGGTGCAGAGTGAACCGTGTCTGATGGATGGGTGAATGGAGCTATGTAGAAACTGGCGTGCGGCACCCGTTTCGTTTATGAGCTCCCTCTCTCCCTGGCCCCCTTCCCTCTTTGACCTCCAGCGTGCTGTCATGGATAATTGCTCATAGAGATGCTTCTCCTTCTCCCGCACTACTGCCTGACCTGTCCACCGGATATCGACACTGCTCAGGTCTGCCGGAGGTTCAACAAAGACTTCGCATTAGCTCTGCCTGGTGACAAAGAGGAGTCGTTTGACACATCTGGGGTCTCGCCTTCCCAATTAACCACCCCAAATTGGCCATTTCCCCCACTTTGCTCATCTCAGGCTGAGCTCAAGAGCCGTGTTTCTATGTCAAACCCCTTGGTTTTGTAATTGACATGAATTATAAGACACTTGACTCTCTGCTGGGCATCAAATGTTGTCCACAATATTTCTGGGGCTGTGAGATCACTTGTATATCATTATTTCATCTCTCCCTCCAGCTCTGAAGGCCTTCTGAATATACTTAACCTGTGTTGCATCTGCCTCTGTTCCTCATAATTTTGGACAACTGATTAAAATCGCAATGTAGAAGAGTACTTCTCGGCTCTTACTCTCTTCTTGAGTAATTGAGAATAATTGCTACCTTCCCCTCCAGTGCTCCCATTAATATTGGAGGACTGTGTGCTGCGATCTTGGTTCATCCTTAGCATGCTGGCAAAAAATATTTTCTCTCTCTCAGATTGCTGCCATCTTAGTTAGTTCCCCGATGCCACCTTTCTGGGGTCTGGAGTCCCTCATCAGGGTTCTCTGTCCTTCTCTGAAGCATCACTCCGGAGCCACGTGCATTTCAGAAGTCTCACAATCCAGAGGCTAGGAGTTTGAGCTGCGGAGCATCAAGGCCTTGATTCGGATCCTGGTCCTGGCCCACACTGGCCGAGCGACCTTGGGCAAGTCACCCAGCCTCAGTGGCACTCAGCCACCATATGGGGCGAGCGCGCTAACAGCACCAGCTCTGGTGAAGGCCCAGCGAGACGGTGCAACCTAGATGTCTAACATGGAGCCTCAGAGTGTAACTATTGCGGTGGGGTTTTGTTCTTATGTTTTAAACTGAGGTATAACGTGCCTCCTCTCTCAAGGTGCAGTTCGATTGATTTTCACCCAGTGAACACCCCCTGCAAACAGCTCTAGGCCAGGACATAGACCGCTGGTCTCCAGGAGCCTCTTCTTGTCACCTCCCCCCACAGGGGGTCACTTCCCTGATGTCTTTTCATTTCTTTTTAAATACCAAATATGTCAGGTTGTCTTTATTTTTTAAAATACTTTTATTGATGCATCGTGACCATACATCATTTTGAGGTTTGGCATGTGTGGTAGAAACGCACGTGCACACAGCACCCATTGCGGCTCCCTCCAGACCCCACCCCGCTCCCTCCTCCCCCTTCATAATATGGAAGTTGGCATCTACAGCTCCTTGAGGATACATAGGATTGTTTGAACTGTTTGCTTCATCAAGTCTCCCCTTCCCGCTCCCCACCTTCATCCTCAAATTCTCTCCCACTAGTCTACTGGTATCTCTCCAGGTCCGGACAGATTCCCAGCTGAATTCTACTGGGAAACACAGCCCTGATTTATTTATTTATTTATTTATTTATTTATTTATTTATTTATTTATTGCGGTACCGGGAATTGAACCCAGGGGCAGTCTACCTCTGTGCACGCCCCCGGCCCTATTTTTTTTTTTATGCTTTATTTTTGAAACCGGGTCTCACGAAGTTGCGGAGGGCCTCACTAGGTAGAGAGAGAGAGAGAGTGAGACAGAGAGAGAGAGAGAGAGAGAGACAGAGAGAGAGAGGAGAGAGGAGAGAGAGAGAGAGATTGCGCACGCGCGCATGCACGCTGAGGTTGGCTGCGAACCCGGATCCTCCGGTCTCCGCCTCCCAAAGTACTGGCCCTGATTTCCTATGTCATGGAGTAGTTTTGTCTGCTTTAGGACCTGACATAAAGGGGGTCATAGCACATGTGCTCCTTTAAGTCTGGCCTCTTTCTCTCAACATCCCCTCAGTAAGATTCATCCATGCAGTTTGTCGCAAGTGGCAACGATAGGATCAGTGTCACAGCTGTGTAGTATTCCGCTGTGTGAATAACCACAATTTGTCTTTCACTGTGGATGGACGTTTGGGCAGCACCTGGTTTGGCTCAATTCCAGTTCATGCTGTATTTAACATTATTGTTTACATCTTCTGCTGGAGAGGAGCTGTGATATCCATGGGTCTATATTTAGGAGTGGAATTTCTGGTTATAGGGCGCACACATGTTATATTTTAATTGACAGTGCAAGAGTTTCCCAGAGTGGTCACACAGTGACAATATCTTTAAGGAAGAAAAAAACGAATTCATAGAATAAGATAACAAGTGCTCATGTTCCTACCACCACTTTAACAGCTGCTCACATTTTGTTATATTTGATTCTAAGCTCCTAAAAACAACTACAAAATGTTTCTGATGTGCCCCAGAATACACAGAAAAATGTAATGAACAAACACGTATCGCCATCCAGACTTGATGTTAATGTTTGGAAATTAAGCATCACAAATATAGCCGAATTCTCTTTGTACCCTCCTTTCCAGAGGGAGCCGCTGTGGAGTTGTTCCGTATCCCTCCTGTCCATGGTTTTATGCTTTTATTACATAGGATTATGAGTTTCACTTTTACTACTTCCCATAAATGATGTCATCCTTTACAGAGCCTTCTACCGTCCTAATTTCCGATGCCCTAGAGGAGTTTTCCCTGTTTGAGGACCGGACATTAAGGGAGTCGTAGCGCGTGTCCTCCTTGAAGACTTCAACAGTATTAAATTTTTTGAAATTTATTCATTTGGACACATAGCATTCTATTTCATTAATTGTACTTTTTATTATTTTAAAAAATTTTGTCTATTATTTTATCGGCATACTATAATTGTACATCATAGTGAGATCCATAGAGATGCATTCATATAGGGAATTCTCAACTTTAAGTGCTACCCTGACTGAGATCTATCTCAGGACCATGCAGTATTGCGTTTGTTTAGTTCCTCTTTAGTAAGCATTAGACTATGGACAGTTTTTCCTTGTTCAGTGTTGAAGTGAGCATCCTTGTGTTCCTCTGCTGCACAGTGGAGCCTCAGTTTCTCTAGGTTACGTGACTATGAATGAGGTTGCTGGCTTGCAGGGCATGCTTGTCTCCAACTTATCTGGCTCCTGCCAGATCCATCTCCAAGGGGTTGACCGTGGTTCACATCAACCCGGTGGAGAATTCCTCCTGCTTCACATTCTCACTGGCGCTTAGTTAGCATCTTAGACCTGAAGTGTACTCAAATTTTGCCACCATGATGGGTGTGAAAACGTGTCTCGTCTTTGTTATAAGTCAACAGTATATGTGTTTTCTTTTCTTAAAAAATTTTTATTGGTGATTGTCATCTTGGTTTTAATTCACATTTCTTCTATTACTAGTAAGGTAGATAATCTGGTCATGACTTTTAGCCATCTTGACTTCCTTTTTCCTTTCTTGCCTTTGGGTTCACTGTGGTCCGTGTGTGTGTGTGTGTGTGTGTGTGTGTGTGTGTGTGTGTGTGT
>PVJS01001882.1:63092-91191 GCA_004027185.1 Glis glis | reverse complement strand
TTATTTTGAAACCGGGTCTCACAAAGTTGTGGAGGGCCTCACTAAGTAGCTGAGGCTGGCCGCAAACCCAGATCCTCCGGTCTCAGCCTCCCAAGTACTAGGATTACAAGCATGTGCCACCATGCCCGGCTCCTGGCCCTATTTTTTATACTTTATTTTGAAACCGGGTCTCACGAAGTTGCGGAGGGCCTCACTAAGTAGAGAGAGAGAGAGCTGAGGCTGGCCACGAACCCGGATCCTCCGGTCTCCGCCTCCCAACGTACTGGGATTATTGTTTTGTTTTTAAACAAGGTTTTGTGCTAGGTATGGTGGCACATGCCAGTAATTCCAGTACTTGGGAGGCTGAGATAGGAGGATCGCAGGTTTGAGGCCAACTTCAGCAATGTAGTGAGACTCTCAGCAACCTAGTGAGACCCTGTTTCAAAACAAAAAATAAAAATGACTGGGAGTGTAGCTCAGATGTTGAATGCCCCTGGGTTCAATCTACAGTACTACCCACACACACAAAAAAAGAAGAAAACAGGGAAGCCAGGCGTGGTGGTGCATGCTTGTAATCCCAGTACTTGGGAGGCTGAGACTGGAGGATCCAGATTTGCGGCCAGCCTCAGCTACTTAGTGAGGCCCTCTGCAACTTAGTGAGACGCTGTTTCAAAATAAAAAGAAAAGAAAAATAGGGCTGGGGGTGTAGCTCGGAGGTAGAATGTCCCTTTGTTCAATCCCCAGTACCACAAAAAAAAAAAAAGAATAATCTGGGTGTGGTGGTGCACGCTTGTAATTCCAGTACTTGGGAGGCTGAGACAGGAGGATCCAGGTTCACCACCAGCCTCAGCTACTTAGTGAGGCCCTCTGCAACTTAGTGAGACCCTGTTTCAAAATGAAGAATAAAAAAATAGGGCTGGGGGTGTAGCTTGGAGGTAGTAGAATGCCCCTGGGATCAATCCCTAGTACCGCAAAAAGAATAAAAAATAGGGCTGGGGGTGTATCTGAGAGGTAGAATGTCTCTGAGTTCAATCCCCAGTACCACAAAAAAAAAAAAAAAAAAAAAAAAAAAAGGAAACAGGGTCTTGCTAGGTGGCTGAGAGTCTCCCTACATTGCTGGGGCTGTCCTTGAATCTGTGACCTTCCTGTCTCAGCCTCCCAAGTCCTGGGATTACAGGTGTGCACCATCATGTGCGACTTGGAGGGGTTTAGAGAGTATATCTCCTGAGATGGAGGCCCTAAGAGGTTAAGTAGCATGAGTAAGGCCCCACAGCTTGAAAAGGTCAGAGGAGGTTAGACTCTAAGGAGCTAAATATAAGCCAGAGTCCACAAGTGTGAGGAGCAGAGTGGCAGGAGGACACAGAGAGCCAAGCCTTCCCGTTGAAACTGCCAGGGCAAGGCTGGGCCTCAGTGCGAAGGACAGCGCTGCCCTCAGAGGTCCGGGGAGAGTTATTCTGCCCTTAGCCTCCAGATAGCTCTTCAGGGGGAGAGTCGGTGAAGCCCAGGAGGACAAGACTCCCAGACAGTAGCACACGTGGTTCCTCCTGCTCAGGTACCAAAGCCCGCGGGGACTGAGGGGCGGGGTCAGGGCAGGCACGCGTGGGTGGGCGGAGTTTGTGCCTGGGCCCAAGGAGCGTGCAGGAGAGGACCCAGTTAGCCGACCTCGGTGGTTGGCCTCAGGGCAGAGGGAAGGGCAGTCCGGACTGCGGTTCCTGGGCAGAGGGGCGGCTGGAGAGGAAGTGGGGGGCCGCCCATCGATCGCAGGCAAGCTCAGCGGGAAGCGGGGAGATGAAGCTGGTCTGGGGGCGGCCGGACAGGGCAGCGGGTCCGGCGTGTGTATGTGGGGGTGGGGGTGGGGTCATCTTGCAGCCAGTGTCCTCGGGGTATCTGCCCCTTGGCAGAGCTCCGCACTTGATGCTGGCTGGGGGAGGCGCTGCCTTTCAGGGCTGGGGTCGGCAGCGCAGGAGGCAGAGGTGGGGAGGGAAAGGCAGACCATCCCCATCCTGGGAAGATTTGGAAATAGCAGCAGCCCCTCCCCCACCCAGATCTCCCGTAGCAATAGGTGGTGGCTTTTCTGGCCAGAGCCGGCTGCCCGGGCATTGCTTGAGGGTGGTCCCCAGCTCGCAGCGGTCCGGGGTGGGGGATGGCAACGTGTGGGTCGGGTCAGCCCCTTGGCTCTAAGGGGGGGCTCACCCCGCCCTCCTGCAGGGCCTTTTCCACCCTGGCCCCGCAGGGGCTGCTGCAGAGGGTCCCACCCTCTCCCCCCACCCCACCCCCGTGAAAGCCCAATACAACCGAAATCTAAGGTCGCTGGCGCCTCAGGGGCACCCCCTCCGCATACTGTGGGTGCTCACCCTGGGACAAGAGCCATGCCAGCCCTAAGAGCCACCCTGCGGCAGACGCCGGGCCTCCCCTCCCCACCCCCACGCCCGGCGCCTGAAGGAGCAATGAACCTGCACCCCACTAGGTGCTGCTCAGGGTGCGGTCACTGCTCGCAGCCCATTGCCACCCCACCGCGCTGCAGTCCCTGCCCTGGGGTGCTGGGGCTCCTGGACCCCCAGCTTTGGCAGGTCCCCAGCCTGGCAGTGCGCAAGATTTGACACGGAAAACGGAGTCGATAACTGCAGGCGAAACCAGACAATGGCTCTACTCGGACCCCAACGCCCCTGGAAGCCCGAAGCTCCGGGCGCCTACCGGATATGGTGCTGGCCATGGTGCTGACGGAGGCCGGGGCTGTGGAGGCCAGAGAGATGCGGGCGGCGGCTGGAGCTGCAGTCAGCGAATGCTGCAGTGCCGGGGAGGGGAGGGAGCGAGGGCGGGCGCGGCGGGAGGGAGAGAGAGAGGAAAAGAGAGAGAGAGAGAAAAAGAGAAGGAGGGAGAGCGGGAGGGAGGGAGGGGAGAGAATGAAGGAAGAGGGAGGGGCGAGGGGGCCGGCCCAGTGCCTAGGCAGGGCTGCAGCCATCAAAGGCAAGGAAGGAGGGAGGGATAGAGAGGCAAGCACAGGGTTGCAACAAGACATCCATGCTCCATCCTCCAGCTCTGTCCTCTGACCACCATGGAGTACTGCTTCCTCGGTTTGGCTTTGTGTGGACTTGGGGGCACGTGGAGATAAGCCCCTATTCCCCAGGATGGGCGCAGCAGGGCAGGTCCCACAGACATGGTGGGGTCTCTGCACTCTTGGCAGAGGCTGCTGGAGGCTGGGATGGCCACTGAGCCCAGGCCTGTGCTGAGAGGAAGGGATGACCGCAGTGGTGGGCACTGGCTAGGAAGACCACCCAAGGGTGTCTCCTCTGTGCTCAGAGGATGGAAAGGTTCTGGGCAGCATAGAGGGAAATGGGGACAGTGAGGCTTAGAGCAAGGGCCAACTGCAGCTCTGACATTCTGTTTGACTGAGGGAGAGTTTCTTTCTTTTTTTTTTTTTGCGGTACCGGGGATTGAACCGGGGCGTTCTACCTCCGTGCTACACCCCCGGCCCTATTTTTTATACTTTATTTTTGAAACCGGGTCTCACGAGGTTGCGGAGGGCCTCACTAAGGAGAGAGAGAGAGAGAGAGAGAGCTGAGGCTGGCCGCGAACCCGGATCCTCCGGTCTCCGCCTCCCAAAGTACTGGCGTGCGCCACCACGCCCGGCTGAGGGAGAGTTTCTGACCTCTCCGGACCTCTGCTTCTTGGGTGTCAGATGAGACCATGATGCCAAACCCCAGATGGTGGGGGAGAGATGTGCCAGAGCTGAGAACATGCACTTAGTGGGGTGCACCAGTCCTGCCTTCCCCAAAGAGACAGCCTGGAAGGCAGATAGTGCCATGCCTGTTTTGCCACTCCTGTTTTAGTTGCTGAGGCTGGCCTCGAACCTATGATCTTCCTATCTCAACCTCTCAAGAACTGGGATTACAGGTGTGCACCACCATGCCTGGCTGCCAGTTCTAAGAATGGAGCCACCAAAGCCAAGAGAAAGGCTTGTTCTGCAAGCAATTAAGTCAGGAATAAAACTCCAGAAGTTCTTACGAGACTCACAGGGAGATGAGGCCAGCTCAGAAAAACAAAGTCAGGAAGAGCCATGGTTAGCCTGGAGGAGGCCCAGCAGATGTCAGGAATACCCCATGGTCACACACAATCTAAGGTGGCCCCAGGAGTCCTGCTTCCAGTGTTCATACCTGGCATCATCCCTGGGTCTTGGACTATGGTGTTGGTGCCCGGGATGAGGTTGCATTGTATGGCACAGAAGACCACAAGACAAGAACACCATCCAGTGGGCCTGGCCTAATCACAGGTGTACTGGGGATTAAACCCAGAAGCATCCTACCTCTGAGCTACACCCCCAGCCCTTTTTATTTTTTATTTTGGAACAGAGTCTCACTAAGTTGCTAAGAGACTCACTACATTGCTGAGGCTATCTTCGAACCAATGATCCTCCTGTCGCAGCCTCACAAGCACTGGGAGGGAGTGTGAACCATCATACTTGGCTCCCCCAGCTCTTTTTATTTTGAAAGAGGGTCTTGCTGGGTTGCTGAGAGTCTCGCTACATTGCTGAGGCTGGACTTGAACCTGCAATCCTTCTTTCTCGGCCTCCCAAGACTTGAGACTACAGGCATGTGCCATCAGGCTTGGTTTACAGGAGTCCCCCCCCTTTCTTTCTTTTTTTTGTGTTTTCTTTTTTGGTACCAGAGATTGAACCCAGGGCATTGTACATGCAAGACAAGCGCTTTACCACTGAGCTCTATCCCAGCCCCACTGGAGCCCTTTAAAGGCAGAATTTTCTCTGGGTGGTCAAAGTTGAAAGAATCCAAAGCAAGGAAGAGTCTTTAGCAATGAGACAGGAGCGTCAAGTGGCAAGGATTTGAGAGCTACTCTCAGCCAACAGCCAGCAAGAGCCTAGTGCTACAACCACAAGGAGGTGAGATCTGCCCACATGAACATGCTTGGAAGCAGGCTCACCTTCAGAGCCTCCAGACAGAACGCAGCCTAGCTGACCACTTCATTCCAGAATTGGAAGGCTAAGAAATGAGAGCTAGCATAAGGGTTGTTTTGAGCTGCTGAGATTGTGGTAATTTGTTATGCAGGCATATCAAACGAAAACACACAGAACTATTCTATGTTCATCATTGATTGGACATAGCCCTGGGAAGGAGCTGGGAGTGGGAAGCACATAAAGCTGTTCCTAGCCGGTCGTGGTGGCGCATGCTTGTAATCCCAGTACTTGGGAGGCTGAGACCGGAGGATCACAGGTTCGCGGCCAGCCTCAGCTACTTAGTGAGGCCCTCTGCAACTTAGTGAGACCCTGTTTCAAAATTAAGAATAAGCCAGGAGTGGTGGCACACGTTTGTAATCCCAGTACTTGGGAGGCTGAGACAGGAGGATCTGGGTTCGTGGCCAGCCTCAGCTACTTAGTGAGGACCTCCGCAACTTAGTGAGACCCTGTTTCAAAATAAAGAATACAAATATAGGGCTAGGGGTGTAGCTCGGAGGTAGAATGCCCCTGGGTTCAATCCCCGGTACCTCAAAAAAAAAGTTGTTCCTAACAGTTGATCCTAGCAGAAACAACCATGTCCTCTGAATGGGTCACTGCAGCTGTAGCGGCTACTGTCAGTGTCCTTCAGATGGACTCAGCTCCAGGTGCTTGAACTCAGGTGCTAGGATCAAGAAGAGTAACCCCCCTCTGAACGCTCCAGCCTTCTCTTGTGGATGTGGGCTGTTATTTATCCAGGCAGGTTCAAGGAACAGTACTGCCTTAGACTCACCTTGGGCATGTCTTCTCTTGAGTTTGTGTGTCCTTGTTCGGACTACAGGGATTAGCTGTGTGGGAAGCCCCTGGCATAGTGACAGACACACAGTAGGAATACACAGCAGGAACACACATCCTGCACAGTAGGTGTACTGAATGTTTGCCCCAATAAGATGCCATGCATTGAAGCAGGTGTTTTTTTTTTCTGTACTGGAGATGCAGGGGTGCTCTACCACTGAGCTACATCCCAAGCCATTTTTATTTTTATTTACTTATTTATATATTTTTTGCAGTACTGGGGATTGAACCCAGGGGCATTTTACCTCTCAGCTACATCCCCAGCCCTATATATATATAATTTTTTTTTGGTGTGTGTGTGTGTGTGTGTGTGTGTGTGTGTGTGTCTTACCAGGGATTGAACTCAGGGGCATTCTACCTCTGAGCTGCACCCCCAGCCCTATTTTTTATTCTTTATTTTGAGACAGGCTCTCACTAAGTTGCGGAGGGCCTCACTAAGTAGCTGAGGCTGGCCATGAACCTGCAATCCTCCTGTCTCAGCCTCCCAAGTACTGGGATTACAAGTGTGTGCCACCATGCCCTGCTTTATTTTTTATTTTGAGATGCCTCCCTAAGTTGCCCAGGTTGGTCTTGAAATTGCAATCCTATTGCCTCAGCCTCCCAAGTATCTGGGATTACAGTTTTGTTGCCACCATGCCCAACTCTTGGAGCAGATCCCAACATTGCAAGTCAACTGCAGGAAGTTCATTAGCAGCCATTTGAAAGATGTTTTTCATGAACTGTGAATTTATGGTTCAGACTCCCACACTGATCTGAAACTAACCCTGGCTCCTTCTAGGAGCCCTGCATCTTAGTAGGATATGCAGTCATCCAACAAATATCCGTCAAGAACCTACTGTATGTTGGGGGTAAGATTACATCAGTGATAAGAGGACAGGGCGGGGGTCTAGGAGTTCTGGTAGTCCCAAGCCACAGTGAGCACCCCAGCAGCAGCCCCCAATGAGCAGATCCCTGGAGCCAGAGACTTCCTTCCATGCAGGTCTGTACAAGTCCCTTCCTTTATAGCTGATCCCACAGGCCCTGTAAGGCAGGCATTATTTCACTCTTGGACAGAGCGGGGGCTCTAGACTTGCCTCCTCTCCTTGGTCCAAGCTCACTGGCTCCTTTCAGCTCCTCACACCCTGGAGGGTCTGTGTGTTCCCAGTCACCTTTCAGCCTCTGCCAGCACCAGCAACATGACTTTTTCCATGCTATTCCCAGGCAGCCTTCTCTGGCTTATAGTTAAGGCAGTCTCCTGTATTTCCCCTCCTCGAATCCATCACGATCTGTAACATGATCCTCTGTGTGACTGGTTCACATCTGTCTTGTGGTCCAGATGGCCTTTTGTCCACAGTGGGGTTCTCTCAAAGCCTGTGAGAGCAGAGCAGATGCTAATTCATGTTCATTCACTTGGTTGAGATCCCTGAGCACGCGGAGTGGTTTCCCCATCCCCTCATTGCTCAGGTTAGGTTCAGCAGAATGGCTTTTTTTTGGGGGGGGGAGGGATACTGGGGTTTGAAGCCAGGGACATTCTACCACTGAGCTGTACCCCCAGCCCTTTTGTTTTTTATTTTGAGTCAAGGTCTCCCTAAGTTGCCCAGGCTACCCTTGAACTTTTGATCCTCCTGCCTCAGTCTCTCGAGTTACTGGGATCATAGGTATACATCACTGCACCCGGCTGTAGAATGACTTTCACATGTTATTTATTTATTTATTTATTTATTTTTGGGGTATTGGAGATTGAACCCAGGGGCATTCTACCTCTGAGCTATACCCCCGGCCCTATTTTTTATTTTTTACTTTGAAACAGGGTCTCATTAAGTTGCAGAGGGCCTCATTAAGTAGCTGAGGCTGGCCACGAACCTGCTATCCTCCTGTCTCAGCCTCCCAACTTGACTTTCACATGTTATAATTCACAGGAGGCTGTGCAGGCTGCCTTAGAGCTCTAGTCTATGATGTGAGGCCAGAATCACCTTGCTGTGACCCAGGCAGATCACGAATCAGCTCAGGGTCTCAGAGGCCTCAGCTCCAGTCTTGGCTCAGGAAGTCACAGAGTCTGGGTCTTAGTGTCTCATTTGCTAGATCATTCTGTGCTTCATTGTGGATAATGAGAGAATTTATCTCAGAGATAACCAGGCAGATAAATGTGTCAATGTATGCATGGAAGTTACTAAAACCTGTGCTTGGTGCCTATCCAAGCACATGTACCCCATCCCATCTTCTCCAAATCCCTGCTGAGAGCTGACAGCATCTGAAACGGTGGGTGCCCAGGATGTGTGTAGCTTCCTCAAGCATGACCTCACACACAAGCATGGGCACACCTGTGGCACACACATACACATCAGTGTTAAACATCTGGACATTACAGCCAAGGCGAAGCTCTGGCCTGGGCAGCCCCTGCAGCATCAATATCTTCCTTTTGGGACATGCTGGGGTCATCTGAGTCAAATATCTCTGACCCAGGGACTGTGCGGGGGTGGGGCTCTCCTGGAGCCCCGGTTGACAGTCAGCTAGTGGTAGGTGCTGGGGATTCAAGGGGCCTGCCCTGAGCACTGGGGTACACTGACCGGAAAAGAGGAAGTGGTGAGGGCTTTCAGGCGAGGGTCCTGGACAAGAGGCAGCCATTGGCGGATTTTATGGAAAGCGATCGGCTCAGTAAAAAGAAGCTACTTGCGAGGCAAGGGCGGGAACCACAGGGAACCGGGGAGCCTGTGCAGTTGTGCGCACAATGGCGGCGGCCTGGTCGAAGGACGAGGTAGTGGAATTGAGACCCTGGCGGGAAGATGTCGAGGGAGGAGGCTGTTAGGACCCCAGGCGACAAAAGGGCGGTGCCCGGAAGAGGCAGCAACAGGCGGCTCGGGCCTCGAGGCGCCACAGAGCAGACGGGCCCCGCGGACGGGGAACGGTTTCCGCCCGGAGTGCCAAGCGACGGACAGGAAGTGGGGGCGGAAGTGCGGCTGGACTGGTGGTGACGGCGCCTTTCAGCCCGCGAAGTCCGAACCAGTTGCGTGTGTAGGCTGCGGGGACGGTGCATCGCCCAGAGTCGGCTGGGTTCCCGGGAGCCCGTGTTCTGGAAGGCTTCCCGGGGAGACAGTGAGCGGCGACTCGCGGAGATCCTACTACTGGCCGCTTTGCCCGAGCGGTTCGAGGGCGGGGATCGCAGTCCTGAGCCCGGTTCCCGCAGGCCCTGATGTGCTCCAGGATGGAGGGCCCCTAGCCCGCGAGCGTGTGTAGCCGGAGTGCGGAGTTGGGCCGGCGCCAGGGTGCCTGGGCTTCTCGTTTGTCAATCCCAGCTTTCAGGCAGAGGCAGGCCTGGAAAGGTTGAGTAAGTAGCTGAAGGCTGCTCGGATTTGCATCCCGGAATGCCCTTTCGCTACTTTGGTTGCACCTGGGTACCCACCAGGCAGGATGGGGCATGACCCTTGTCAAGCCAGAGCAGCAGAAGGCGCAGACACTCCACTCTGCACAGTGAGCCGACCCAGGTCCTGAGCCGTGCCGCCAAGACCTCAGCCTCCCACGCTCTTGTGGAAGTCACTGAATTATTTCGGGCAGAGCACGTAGACCGTGCCTTCTTGGGCTCCTTTTGTTTCTGTAAGCCCAATCGGTTCTTCCAGAGTAGGGTGCTGTGTGGGGCAGGAGAAGGAGGCAGGTTGTATTCTCTTGGCATCCTTACCTCCCCAAGCTCCTTGTGTTAGGATACAACAGGCTTGCCTTCTGGCTTTCTTCACAGGAGGGACTTCCTGAAATGACTGGTGAAGTGGCCTGTCTACAATCAATCTTGTTGTCTTCCCCATGTCTGCACTGTAGGGATTCCTGCAGAGAACGACACTATGTCCCAGTGCCATCTGCTGGCATCACTTACCTGGAGTGGCTGAGACCCTTAGGTGTTCAGAGGAGACATCAGAGAGGCTTTGTTTCAGACCCAAACAGCTTGCATCTTGCCAACCTCTGTGCTGTCCTGAGAATAGGCTAATATGCCCAAGATAGTCCTGAATGGTGTGACAGTGGATTTCCCTTTCCAGCCATACCAGTGTCAACAGGAGTACATGACCAAGGTTCTGGAATGTCTGCAGAAGGTAAAGACTGAGGAATTTGTTCCAGGGATGGGTCAGCCAGGGTGGAGCTTCAGCAAGGGCCTAATGTACTTCTATTTCTCATCCATTCAAACCAAGCCCTGCATTCTGTCATGAATAGGGCTTCTAAGTGGGGTAGGAGAAACAATACCAAGTGAGCAAAACAGATGATTCTAGAGGGTGAGAAGCTTGGGAGTGCCTTGGGGGCCTCTCTGAGGAGATGGCATTTGAGCTGAGGCAGATGGATGAGACGAAGCTCCCATTTGAGGCTCTAGAGGAAGTTCCCCGTGCAGAGGGGCAGCAGTGCTTGGCCCTCACTTTGGAAGGTCTTTGAACCTCAGGCAGGGAGGTGAAGGGGGCAGGTTGCTTTCTACTGGTTTTTTTGGGGTGCCCTCTTATACCCTACTCATTCCCACCCCCTCAGTTTCCTGCTCAGGCTCCCATCTGAGAGCTTGTATGTAGGACAGCAGATTCCCTTCAGATAGGACAGGGTAAATGCCTGGATCCAGAATCACAGAACAGTTTCCTATTTTGAGACTTGGCACCTAATTAGCCATCTTACTATTTATATTAGACTGGAAAATACTGTTGCAGTTTGGGTAATGTTCTGCAAATTGTTTGCTAATGAGGGCTGAATTAACCTGTGGCTTTTAGGGTGAGCGGAAAATGTATAGATTAATCATGTCCCACGGAGCTTTTGCCACCTGACCATGAGCTGCACATCTGAGCAGAGCTAACCCACTGGTTGCCATAGCTTGTCTTAGGGCATGTTGTATGGCCTCATCTCTTGCTCTGCTTCCCCATAACTCCTGTTCCTGACCCCATTCAGAAGGTGAATGGCATTCTGGAAAGTCCCACGGGCACTGGGAAGACACTTTGCCTCCTCTGCACCACACTGGCCTGGCGGGAACACCTCCGGGATACCATCTCGGCCCGCAAGATTGCTGAGCGAGTGCAAGGGGAGCTTTTCCTCGATCGGCCATTGTCGTCCTGGGGGAATGCCACTGCTGCTGATGGAGACCCCATAGGTGACCCAACTTCCTGGCCTTATGTGGTGATGGTAGGGAAGGGATGGGGCCGGGGACAGGGACAGGGCCAGTCCACCTGGGCTTCTGCCATTTTTGGAGCAGAGTTGAACAAGGAGAATTTTGTAGCCTCCACATAGTTTCTCTCCATCTTGGATTTAAACCAGGGTCAGAGCTTTTCCCCTGAATTAGGACATCACAAGCAGCCACTTAAACCCGTTTCTGCTAAGTGAGTGTCTGGTGTCAGGTTCATGATTGTCTACAAGGGCTGAATTAGCCAGTGCTGTGTATTTTAAACACCCAAGTGAGCTGCCTCAGCCATCCCTTTTGTGTTTCCTTGTGCCTGGGCAGCTTGCTACACGGATATTCCAAAGATCATCTATGCCTCCAGGACCCACTCGCAGCTCACACAGGTCATTGGCGAGCTTCGGAACACCTCCTACCGGTGGGTTAACTAGTTCACACCTGCTTCAGCTTGGGGTGGAGTGGGTCTACAGCCCAGCTGTGTGCATTGGTGCTGCATGGTAGTAGATACTGATGATCTTCTTAGACCCACTCAGGGTGTGTGGCACTGTGCTGTTCAGTGGGAGGGCAAGGGCTGACTGGTTCTGGTACCCGTTACTTGTGAGAAAGCAGCTTTGAGCTATGGCTGTACTTGGGCTGGCATTCCGGCTCCTTGCAGAGCTGTTGTGTTGGCTGTGGTGGGGTTAGGACTGGCCCCCAGGGCACAGGGAGGAGGGTCTGCCCTTTGCTGGCATCCTGCCCTGGGCCCTGTATGAGGGAGCTTGGGTGGCAGGTTGCTCTGTTTGGTTTTTCCTGCCTTGCATCCTGTCCCCCTCCCCTCATCCCAATCCTGGGCCACATTCCAGCCACTCTGCTCCCTCTGCCTGCCAAGTTTCCTGCCTGCTCTCATGCTTTTCCTCACAGCTCACACTGCCGGATCACACTGTGTGGCCATCTGTTCTTGGAGGCAACTCCTCCTTGACCCCTTGATTCTTTCTTCCACCAGGCCCAGGGTATGTGTTCTGGGCTCCCGAGAGCAGCTGTGCATTCACCCAGAGGTGAAGAAGCAGGAAAGTAACCATATGCAGGTGAGCTCCTGGGGGCCTGCCCCACCTCCGCAGTTCTGCTGGGCTTGTGCTGCCTGGCCTAGAGGGCCTACCTGTACTCCAGCAGATGCTGACCCTGCTATGCTGGGCCAGACCTTAAAGTGTGTGTGTGTGTGTGTGTGTGTGTGTGTGTGTGTGTACATGGGGGAGGGGCTGCTGAGGGTGAAGGTGGCCTCTTGACCACAACTCAAGTTGTGCGTTCTGTTCTTCCTCTGGCAGATCCACTTGTGCCGCAAGAAGGTGGCAAGTCGCTCCTGTCATTTCTACAACAACGTGGATGGTAAGAGCAGCCCCTTGAAGCTGCTGCTGGTTGAGGTATAGCTGCGTTGGGATGAGGTGTGTGCAGCCTCCTAAGGCTCAGCTTTGTGACAACACAACCTGCTTGCTTTACCCAGTGGGACAACCAGTATGGCCATGTGCCTGGCATGTCTTCCAACTGGAGGGGTCCCCGGCGTTGGAATGATGCACAGGCCACCTCTTGTGCAGTGGCCTCTGAAAGGTCTACCAACTGGGCTGGCTCTGGGAACTTGCATCTTGGGAAGATTTCCACCATCTCCTAATAAGAGAGCTTTCTGTGCCTAAACCTGTCTGTGCAAACAGGGTTTATGCTGAGCATCTGCAACCCCCTCTGGGAGCCTGGGATATTGCTGTGTGCCAGGCAGCTGGTGCCTCTGAGGTGCCACCATGACCAGTCCCCATGAGAACCTGGGTGCTGAGTCGCCTACAGGTTTCTTGGTTGATGATATTTTACATGCGTTGTTACCACTGGCAGCTGGGTAGTTAAGCATATCTCCCTTCTTCTTCTTTTTTTTTTTTTTTTTTGTGGCACTGGGGATTGAACTCAGGGGCATTCTACCTCCAAGCTACAATCCTAGCCCTGTTTTATTATTATTTTGAAACAGGGTCTCGCTAGGTTAAGGAGAGTCTCACTATTTGCTGAGGCTATCCTCAAACCTGCAGTCCTCCCATCTCAGCCTCCCAAGTAATGGGATTACAGGCGTGTACACCACGCCTGGCTTGTCTCCCTTCTGCTGACTTTGACTCTTGCATGTTTCCATTTGCTGACTTTGCTGTACAGGACACATCACTGAGTGACTGCTGAGTCCTCAAGTCCAACCCAGGGTGACTGTGGCCTGACAGATGGTCTTATTCAGAGGTGGGATGAATGAGCTCAGGGTTAGTGACAACAGCTGGCCCTGGTGACTGCAGGTGCTCATGGCCTGTGAAGGGCCTAGGGCAGGGGGCTAGCACCAGTGCCCTTTCTCCAAATCACTGACTTCCCACCTACATAGCTGCCTCTCCTGCCTGTTGAGGGTTTCTGGGGCTTGTCACAGGTCCCCAGAGACAGTGGTAGGGCAAGCCTCTTGTGGTGTAGCCCTTAGTTTTCTGCAACCTGAGGGGTCTCACATAGCTGTGTGGCTGAGACAGGAGGATCACAGGTTTGAGACCAGGCTCAGCAATTTATGGAGACCCTCAGTAACCTAGTGAGACATTGTTTCAAAACAAAAAAATAACATAAACGACTGGGAGTATAGCTCAGAGGTAGAATGCCTCTGGGTTCAATTCCAGTACCACAGAAACAAAACAAAAATGGGTGAGAGTATAGTTCAGAGGTAGAATGCCTCTGGGTTCAACCCCCAGTAAACACACACACACACACACACACACACACACACATACACACAGTATACCAGCAAAATAATGAGCAACCTATGAACTTTAAATACAGAGGAGTCAAGTTGGGCATAGTGGCACATGCGTGTAATCCCAATACTTGGGAGGCTGAAACAGGAGGATTGCAGGTTCTAGACCAGCCTCAGCAACTTAGCGAGGCACTCAGCAACCTAGCAAGGCCTTCAGCAACCTAGCAAGACCCTGTTTCAAAATAAAAAATAAAAAGGGCTAGGGATGTAGCTTGGAGGTAGAATGCCCCTGGGTTCAGTCCCTAGTACCCCAAAACAAAAACAGGAGTCTTGCCAGGCGTGGTAGCGCATGCTTGTAATCCCAGTACTTGGGAGGCTGAGACTGGAGGAACCGGGTTCACAGCCAGCCTCAGCTACTTAGTGAGGCCCTCCGCAACTTAGTGAGGCCCTGTTTCAAAATAAAGAATAAAAAAAATAGGGCTGGGGGTGTAGCCCTGAGGTAGAATGCCCCTGGGTTCAATCCCTGGTACTGCCAAAACAAAACAAAAACAGGAGTCTTAGAATCAGAGTACCAATTCTGATAAGAAATGGCATTAAAACAATATAGGTTAGAAATATAAAGTATCAGCTCATTAAAAAACTTCTATTAGGTCTTTGGTGTTGGTGTTTCATACACACACACACACACACACACATATACGCATACATAGGAAGATTTTGTGTGTGTGTGTGTGTGTGTGTGTGTGTGTGTGTGTGGTACTAGGGATTGAACCAGGGGCATTCTCCCTCTGAGCTACACCTCCAGCCCTATTTTATTTTTTTATTTTGAAACAGGGTCTCATTAAGTTGCAGATGGCCTCACTAAGTTGCTGAGCCTGGCCACAAATGTGCAATCCTCATGTCTTAGCCTCCCGACTACTGGGATTACAGGCATGTGCCACCATGCCTGGCTCACAGAAGATCTTTATATATGGCAAGACATGTTTCTTTGGTCTAATGATACTTTATTTGAATCAGGAGAAGGAAATGCCTAAAACTTGATTATGTTCTAAGCAATTATACCAGCAAACTTATTTATCTTTCATGAGGTGACAGGAAGAGGGATTGGAAGACCTGCCAGACACGTATTTTTGTATTTATCTTTTGGAGGGAGACTGCTAACTGTCCTGCGTGGCTTCTTCTGTGTCTGGCCAGTGGGTATCAGGTCACCTTGAAGGTGTTCTTCCCCCTTGCCTTGTCCATCCCTCTGCTTATAGCCCTTCTACCTGGGTCCTGCCCTCGCCTGGCCCCTGGCACCACACCTGTGCTGTCTTTGCCACCCTGGCTGCCTCTGTCATCCACAGTCCTCAAAAAGGAGGTGGCTGCTGGTTCCATACTTGTGTCGTGTCAGAGGGCCCTGGTGCAGTACCTGAGGGAGCGGTTCCAGCCAGCTTTCCATTGCTGCTGTGGGTCAGCACTTTGGGACCTATAAGCTCTACCCCAGTCCTCACCTGCACTGTCCCTTGCCTGCACGGGTCCTGAGAGCCAAGGGAGTTTTTGGCCCACAGCAATGGAGGCCTTACTAGCGCAGGGCATGTGCTGGATCCTGGGCTGTAGACCTGATCCCCAGGGCCCTAGGCGCCTCATGGTAGAATGGAGGAGCTGTCCCATCTGACCTGACAACGCTGGCTCTCTGTCTATCCCCTCAGGCCACTGGGCTCAGTCTTATGAACTACAGACCAGCCTCGAACTTGGCTTTGGCTCTTTCACTGCGTGACCTGTTGGATGCTAGCTAGCTGGGAACGTGTACCTCTTTGCTGTGTCTGCAGCAGACTGTAAGGTTGTGTCTCTAGCAGCTCAGCTCTGGCCATCTTTGGGGTGGGCTGCAGCCCCATGAAGGGTCCGAGAGAAAGGGGGAATTGTGTGCTGCAGATGAGAGAGGAGGGAGGTGGAGAACTGGAATGCTGCCTGGCCAGCATCCCATTAGCACCTGGAGGGGGCACAGAAGCACAGGGCTGCTGTCTCTACCCAAGAGTCACCCTGGGGTGGACTGTGTGGCCTTGCGTGCCCTTGCCTTGCCTGTCACCTGGCCACCCTTCTTTTTTGGTACTGGGGATTGAACCCAGGGGCACTCTACCTCTAAGTGACTTCTCTTGCCCTTTTTATTTTTGAAACAGGGTTATCACTAAGTTCCCATATACTGGCCTTGAACCTGTGATCCTCCTGTCTCGGCCTCCCAAGTACTGGGATTATAGACGTGTGCCACCACGCCTGGCCTGGTCACCCTTCTTGCTGTTTTTCTCCGCTTCCTCCTCCTAAGCCCCCCTTGGTCAGCTCTGCTTAGGAAGTGTGGTGCTGGCTCACTGCTGCAGTGTTTGCTGATTGGCCAGTCTGTTGCTATGGTGCTGCTGAGGGATGCAGCTCTTCCTATTCTGCTTGCCCTGCTGTCTCTGGGGGCATCTGGAGAGGGGTCACCTTTGCTGCATGTGTGTTTTCTGGTTTCTGCAGCTAAGGGCTGAGCCTTAGTTCTGCCCCCTCAGGGGTCTGGCACCTGCTGGGAGTCAGCATGAAACAGTCACAGTGAAGCTGGTTGCTAGAGGAGGCCCAGATTCATGTGGCTGCCCTGAGACTTGAGTGCTTGTTAGAAGGGTCTCTGCCCCAGCCAGGTGTGGTGGCCCACACCAGTAATGCCACTACTTGGGAGTCTGAAACAGGAGGATCGCAGGTGCAAGGACAGCCTCAGCAAGTAGTAAGATTCTCATCAACCTAGTGAGACCCTGTTTCAAAAATAAAAATAAAATAGGGCTGAGGGTGTAGCTCAGAGGTAGAATGCACCTGGATTCAATCCCCAGTAAACACACACACACACACACTCTCTCTCTCTCTCTCTCTCTCTCTCTCTCTCTCCCTTTGCCACAAGAGCCTGGCCCAGGAGCTGTGTGTGTAGCTTCCTAGAGGGTTCCTGTGGCTCGGTGGCGGGCCTGTGCTATGTCAGAACAGCCCTGAATGTGCTTTCTGCCTGGGCTTGCAGCCAGCACAGGTGGTGCCCATTCCTGTGCTGCTGCCCTAAGGAAGGAGATAGGCCACTGCTTGGCTTTTGTTGGAGAGGAACGCCCTTGGCAGAGCCCACCCTGCCCTTCCCCCACCTGCCTGTGCCCTGCCTTGGTCCCCGAGAAGTCCCAGCTCCTCTGATTCCAGGCAGCAAACTCTAGGTCTCTTGATTGGTGGGAAGCTGGGGAGTGAAGCCACTTGTGGGACACTCTCTGGACTGTGATAACAGGCTGCTGGTTGTTCTTCCCCCTCTGTCCCAAGAGGCTGTGGGGTGTGGCCACTCCTGTCCTGTTTTGGGGTGTCCAGGGATGAAGATGCTTGAGACTTTTGGGGAAAGTGTTGGCATTAGCCTCAAACTAGTCCTGGGGTCCAGAGCAGGACTCCTTTGGGATCGCTTCAGGGGGTGGCCTCCCCTAGGGACCTGGCCCGCCAAGCAGGGGTTCTTTCTGGCAAGTCCACAGGTGGTAGACACCCCATGCTGTCTGCTGCCTAGTTGCTCTTCAGTTCTGGGTGTCCCTTGGGGTTTGGGGACGCTCAGAATGGACGTTGAGGGTGTGTCTAACCCGCCTCTTACCTGCAGAGAAAAGCCTGGAGCAGGAGCTGGCCACCCCCATCCTGGACATCGAGGACCTGGTCAAGAGTGGCAGCAAGCACAAGTAAGTCTCCTCTCAGCGAGGCCATGGTTGTTGCGTCCTTCCACAGGGGCTCTCCTGGGTGGGAGGCATGGATGTGTTCCTTGCCTTTTTATGAAACTAACAACTGATTAGTGTGAAAAAATTTAAGAGTTTTGAGAAATATAAAGTGGAAAAGTGACATTGCTTTCCCCCCAGATGACCACCGTGGACAGTAGCACACTCGCTAAGATGCAGAGGGCCTCGCTAAGTTACTGAGGCTGGCCACGAACTGCAGCCCTCCTGTCTCAGCTCCCAAGTACTGGGATGATAAGTGTGTGCCACCACCCCCGGCTTGTGTCTATTTCTTTTGTAGCTTCGTGGATTCAGGTCTTGATAAGAAAGACTTTCAGGGCTAGGAATGTAGCTCAGTGGTAGTGATTGCCTAGCATGCATGAGGCCCTGGTTTCCATTCCCAGCATGGCAAAGAAAAAAAAAGGCTTTCTTACATTGAGTAGAAAAGGTCTACCTTTTTTTTTTTTTTTTGGTACTGGGGATTGAACCCAGGGGCATTCTACCTCTGAGCTACACACCCAGCCCTATTTTTTATTCTTTATTTTGAAACAGGGTCTCACTAAGTTGTGGAGGGCCTCACTAAGTAGCTGAGGCTGGCTGCAAACCTGCAATCCTCCTGTCTCAGCCTCCCAAGTACTGGGATTACAAGCGTGCACCACCAAGCCCGGCCAAGGTCTACCTTTTTTTAGTACTTCTGCGTGTTTTTGTTTCTGATGATCATCTATCCCAGAGTAGATTTTGTTCCATTTTGTTTTCATGGAGTTCTAAAGCAGATGATACATTCATGTAGTTTGAAGACACACAAGGGTTCCCCACCCTTCTCAGGCACCAGCTCCCTGAGGCTCTGCGAGCGGGGTGAGGGCTCCTCCCCCGTCAGGATGCAGTGGCTGTGTCACAGTTGTACCTTCTGCAGGGCCCCTGTGTGGGCACTACTGGGTCTTCTCTCTCCTCACTTCCAGAGTGTGCCCTTACTACCTATCTCGGAACCTGAAGCAGCAGGCTGACATCATCTTTATGCCATACAATTACTTGTTGGATGCCAAGGTGAGGACGAAGTCTGTGTAGCTGATGTATCCTGATATTGAGTGAGTGTTGCTGGGCTTGGGAGGGACTGTCCGAGTCTTTGTTGGCTCAGGCCCTCTGAACAGCAAGTGTGCACAGGAGTATCCCCCCTCCATCACAGACCAGGGGCTCAGAACCTGCCAGGTGCAGTTGTGAACAGCCCAGGGATATGGGTTGGTCACTCTGAGCAACTGGGAGTGGGCAGGCTGATGAGAGTGAGGAGAATCTGGGCGCAATGGCGCACGCCTGTAATCCCAGTCCTTGGGAGGCTGAGACAGGAGTATCACAGGTTCAAAGCCAGTCTCAGCAACTTAGTGAGGCCCTCAGCAACTTACACCCTGTTTCAAAATAAAAAATAAAATAGGGCTGGGGGTGTAGTTCAGAGGTAGAAAGCCTCTGGGTTCAACTTCCAGTACCAATAAAAAAGAGAGAGACAGGAGAACCAGGTTGCAGCTCCTGGACCAGTGCTTGTCCTTGGTTCAGAGGGCCCAGCTCGGCCTCTTTCAAATCTGACCACAGGAGGTGCTGATGCCACAGGAAATCTGAGCTTTCTCCTGCCCTCATTTATGTACTTTTAGTATATGTTCATCTGCACATTTTTTGTGCCTCACCCCTTTTATTTAATATAAGTGGGGATACTTCCCATGTTCAGTGACTTGAACTTTCACTAATAATACCACTGTGGGCATCTTCTCTAAATTTGTTTATTCCCATGGTAGATATTCATGAAGAACCAACCATGCTGGGTGCTGTCCTAGGCAGGGCAGTGAATAAAACCAGTATCTCTTGTATGAAGCTTGGATTCTGGTGGAGGAGAGACAGCAGAAGAGTTCATGCTAACTATTGAAGGGCAGGGAGAGAGGAGACAGCCAGTGTGGTGGGAGGAGGCCCAGTGGATGCAGTAGAGGAAGTGGGGAGGCGTGTGCATAGGTGGACAGGGCAGTCACGGTGGGAGGCAGATGCTGAGCCCCATGGGAGGTGGCCATGCCTGTGGAGAACAGTGGTTAGATTCAGGGCATGGATAGCCAGCGAGCTTTGTTGTGGTTGTGGATGATTCTCACAACTTGGTGCTTGGAACCCTGGCTGCCCATGGGAACCACTGGAGAGCTGCTAAGTATGTGGGGCCTGAGCCCCTCTGGAGCAGTTGTATCACAACTGATAAGCTGAGTCCAGGGCTAGGGGTGTGGCTCAGTGGTAGAGAGCACTTGCCTAGTATGCATAAGGCTCTAGGTTTGATCCCCAGCACTAAAAAAACAAAACAAAAACCCAAGGTTGATTCTATTATTTACTCAGGAATGTCAAAGATCTGGAAGGACCCGACTCTGTGTGTGTGTGTGTGTGTGTGTGTGTGTGTGTGTGTGTGTGTGTGTGTTACTGGGGATTGAACCCAGGGGCATTATCTGAGCTACACCCCCAGCCCTTTCTGTTTTGTTTTGAAACAGGATCTTGAAAGGTTGCTGAGAGTCTCACTAAGTTTCTGAAGCTGGTCTCGAACCTGTGATCCTCCTGTTTCAGTCTCCCAAGTACTAGGATTATAGGAGTGGGCCACTACGAGCACCTTGTTTTGACACACATGCCAAGGGAATTCAGCAAGGAAAGGAAAGTTGTTTTTGTTTTTTTGAAATGTGGTACTGGAAAAGATGGCAATCCATTGGAAAGAACGAATCAGCCCTTACTTCATATTGTGTTAACATACATACAAAAGCTGAACCTGAAAGTCCTAGAATGAAGGGGGAGGTCTTAGATTTCTGAGCTCAGACACATGAGACACTAGCCATAAAGAAAAGATTAAAAAGCTGGGCTTCAGCCGGGCATGGTGGCACACGCTTGTAATCCCAGTACTTGGGAGGCGGAGACCGGAGGATCCGGGTTCGCGGCCAACCTCAGCTACTTAGTGAGGCCCTCCGCAACTTCGTGAGACCCGGTTTCAAAATAAAGGATAAAAAATAGGGTCGGGGTTGTAGCTCGGAGGTAGAATGCTCCTGGGTTCAATCCTCGGTACTGCAAAAAAAAAAAAGAAAAAAAAGCTGGACTTCACCAAAGTTTAAGGTTAAAAGGCAAGTCACCGAAAGGGAGCAGATGCTCTTGTCTTTGAAAGGACTTGTGTCAGAATATGTCAAATGTTCTCATAACTGAACCAACAGCCTAGCTAACTGCTGGGAAAAGATGCACGCAGAACAGGTGATGGAATGCCTGGGCCAGCATGTGGGAAGGTGCTCAGCAGCCGTAGTACCAGGAAAATGCAGCCTAAACTACCTGAAATAATACCGCATTTCCACTGAAATGGCTGAACTTAAAGACTTGAGTTGGCAGTGTGGCTCAGCACTTACCTAGCATGAGCAAGGCCCTGGGTCTGATCCCCTTCTTCACAAAAACAAAAACAAAAAATCTTTAACAATCCGGGCACGGTGATGCATGCCCATAATCCTAGTACTTGGGAGGCTGAGACAAGAGGATCTCAGGTTCGAGGATAGCCTCAGCAGCACAGTGAGGCTTTCAGCAACCTAGCAAGACCCTGTTTCCAAACAAAAAGATAAAAAGGGCTGGGGCTGTAGCTTGAAGGTAGAATGCCCCTGGGTTTAATCCCCAGTATCACAAAAAACAAAAACACCTTAACAAGTGTTGGATGTGGATGTGTGGAGTACGGAAATGTCCTCTGTGGCTGGTGGGTGTATAGATGGTGCAGCAGCTCTGTATATAGAGTGTGCTAGGCAGCCCTGCCAAGGGAAATGAAGATCTGTGTTGGGTCCAAAGAGTTACACTCACGTTCACCAGAGCTCATTCACAGTCACCAGGACTCGGAAGCAGATCTCGGCATGCCCATCCAATAACCTACCAGCAGTGAGTGTTGGTCA
The DNA here is from genome assembly GCA_004027185.1 of Glis glis. NCBI lineage: Eukaryota > Metazoa > Chordata > Mammalia > Rodentia > Gliridae > Glis > Glis glis. The sequence continues at coordinate 69,950 of PVJS01001882.1, read as the reverse complement.
CAGAGCAGTGAGGAGCGGATGAGGGTCAGAGGTGCTGGCCCAGGGGTAGGCCTGATGCTATGTGACATTGTGGAGAAGGCAGTGGAGGGTGGTGGTTACACAGTGCACACACCCTGGCTGTACACTTAAAATAGGCATTTTATTGTATGAAAATTAAGCTCCAAATTAGGTTGGTTAAGAAAAATACTGCCGGGCGTGGTGGTGCACGCTTGTAATCCCAGTACTTGGGGGGCTGAGACAGGAAGATCGCAGGTTCATAGCCAGCCTCAGCTACTTAATGAGGCCCTCTGCAACTTAGTGAGACCCTGTTTCAAAGTAAAGAATAAAAAATAGGGCTGGGGGTGTAGCTCAGAGGTAGAACACCCCTGCGTTCAATCCCCAATACTGCAAAAAAAAAAAAAAAAAGAAAAACAACAATGCTAGACCCCACCTCAGATTGCTGCCATGAGGCTATGGGGGTAGGACCTGGGTGCTGGATTTTTAATCTCCCCAGGTATGTACCAGGCAGAGAACCACTGGGTGTGGACTTCTGTGGCTGCCTAGCTGCTACGGCCTGGGCTCCCATGGCTTCCTTGGCCATCCTGTTGAACATGTCCTTTGTGCTGTGTGTGAGCATTTTCCCAGCATAGATGCCTAGTGAGCATCCAGCTGATGCTTAGCTTTGGGAAAGGGTTGCAGGTTGCCATCTAAAACCAACCTTGAGGTCGAATGTGGTGGCATGTGCCTGTAATCCCAGTACTTGTGAGGCTGAGACAGGAGGATCGCAGATTTTAGGACAACCTCAGCAAGTAGTAATACTCACCAACCTAGCAAGACCCTGTTTCAAAATAAAAATTAAATAGGGCTGGGGGTGTAGCTCGGAGGTAGAATGCCCCTGGGTTCAATCCCCACTACCACAAAAAAATAAAACAACCTTGAGCAGTTGCCACTTGTGCCAATCAGGTGTGAGGGCCCTTCCTCTTCCCATCAGCAGCATGTGTGGCCTGTGCTCATGATGTTGGTGCCTGCTGCATGCTTTGGCTTCCCTCTCCCTGCCACTGCAGGCCTGCATCCAGTGGACAGAGGGTGTCCACTTGGCCCCTCCCATCATCTTTTCTTTCTTGTAGAGTCGCAAAGCACACAACATTGACCTGAAGGGGACAGTCGTGATCTTTGATGAAGCTCACAACGTGGTGAGTTCCTGCTGCCTCTGCGCCAAGCACCTGCCGTTCCTCCCAGCTTACTAAACTTTTCAGAAGGAACTGCATCCAGGCCCTGGTGGCTCTGTCTGTCAGGATCAAGCCTACCCAGGTGCTTCTGCTGCCCAGCTCTGATCAGATGCCACCGCTGGGCCTTGGATGCACCTTTAGGCACAATGCCCCACCCTTCTGGCCCCACTCTACTGTGCTCTGCTCTGCCATCCTTCCTTCAGTGTCTGCCCTTCAGGCCACTTGGCTTGACCCTTGGGAGGCTGCTGTGGAGAGCTGCTCACCTCTGGTGGCTGCAGCAGCAGGAGAGACTCCTAGGGCCCTCCTGACTCCCTTCAGCCCTTGTCCCCAACACAGTCCCTCACCAACCTCTCCTCTACCTCCAAGGCCACTACTTAGGACTGTATGTTCCAGGAGTGGCCTTGGATGATGGCCTTGTCGGGCAGCTGGACCCAGGGCTGCCCCAGAGCCTGACCTGGAGCCTAAGATGAAGAGCTGGGGCTCCATGCGCCCTGGGACTGCTGTTGCTGTGGGAGGTGGCAAGTGGTGTTCCAGGTTTTCAGTTATAAAATGTTGGCAACTCAAGTGAAATAATCGTTTTTAAACATTGGTGTGGGGTAGTCAGAGTTGTCTTCAGACCAGCTTGTGACTTGGCCTTCGAGATCAGGGCCAGGGCTCTGGGGAGGCAGCTCTCAGCCCTATCCCTCTTGCACCCCCTTCTTTTTTCTGGAAACCCTGATCCTGCCCTGCTCTCTGTGACGTGGCTGTGCTCGGGCTCTCAGGAGAAGATGTGTGAGGAGTCGGCCTCCTTTGACTTGACTCCCCGTGATGTGGCTTCAGGATTGGATGCCATTGACCAGGTTTTGGAGGAACAGACCAGGGTGGCACAGCAGGGCGAGTTCCACCTGGAGTTTAGCTCAGATTCCCCCAGCTCAGGTGAGTTTGCAGCCCGGAACCAAAGCACTGAGTGGGAAGGCCGAGTTGGCCTCCTGGTGGCCGGAGCTGTTGGAGGTTGTGGCCCTGCGCAGCACTGTATCTGGTCTCCTGTACCTCCCATCCAGGCGGCATTTTAGGACATCAGTTTGCTAAGAGGCTTCTTAGGTGGGAATGGTGTAGGGTCCTATAGACCAGGGAAAGCTGGCATCCTCTGATAGATCCCACATTTTCTAAAGTCCTAATGTCCTTCCCAGTTATAATTGATTTGCCCTCTATTGTGTAAAATTGGAAAACTAAATACGTTCACTGTGAAGGCATTTTTTAGTGACCTACAAATCTTTGCCACACCCAATTTACCATTCCCAGCTTCCTCTCTAGTGGTCCATGGGCTTGTGTCTACACAGTGATGATCCCAGGGCACACAGAAATTGCTCATGCATGCAGGTAGTTTGTCCATATTTGTACATGGTCTCTGTCAGTGGCAAACTTGGAGCCCATATTTGCCCAAGCAGACCACTTATTTATTTATTTATTTATTTTTTTGTGGTACTAGGGGTGGAACCCAGGGGCCTTCTACCTCCGGGCTATACCCCCAGCCCTATTTTATTTCTTTTTTATTTGGAAGCAGGGTCTCGCTAAGTTGCTGAGAGCCTCATTAAGTTTCTGAGGCTGGCTTCGAACCTGCGATCCTCCTGTCTCAGCCTCCCAAGTACTGGGATTACAGGCATGCACTACCATGCCCAGCTGTAGACCACTTTTTATTTATTTTTGGTACTCGGGATTGAAACCAGGGGTGTTCTACCTCTGAGCTACCCCCAGCCCTTTTTATATTGAAACAGGGTCTCTCAGAGTTGCCGAGGGTCTCACTAAGTTGCTGAGGCTGGCCTCAAACCTTCAATCTTCCTGTCTTGGCCTCCCACGTATTGGGATTACAGATGTGCACCACTACTCCTGGTTCCCCAATTCTCCCTTTCTTATACTGGATGTAGGGCTGCCCTAATCTACCAAGACTTTATCTTCATTTGATTACATCTGCAAAGACCCTTGCCTTTTCCAGCTTCTAGAAGAGGCTGCATCCTTTGGCTCTTGGCCCACGTCACTTCTGCCTCTGCTCCCATCCTCACTTTTTTGACTTCCCCCTCCTTCTGCTCATTTAGGGCTCACAAGGATAATCTGGGGCACACTGCCCATCTCAAGATCCCTGAGAGCCAGGCATGGCGGCACACACTTGTAATCCCAATTCTTCAGAGGCTGAGACAGGAAGATCACAGGTTTGAAGCCAGCCTTGGCAATTTAGCAAAGCCCTCAGCAACTTAGTGAGACCCTGTTTTGAAATAAAAATAAAATAGGGGTGGGGTGTAGCTTAGAGGTAGAATGCCCCTGGGTTCAATCCCCAGTATCACCAAAAAAAAAAAGAAAAAAAATTCCTGAGTTAGTTATATCTGCAGAGTTTTTTTGCCATGCGAGGTGACGTAGTCATAGGCTTTGGGAATTAGGATGTAGCATCTTTGGAGGCCAGGATTCTGCCTCCCATACCTCTGGAAGATTGTATATTTATGAGGGGGAAAGGTAGTAGTATATGATTATCAATAGTGGTAGTGTTGTGAAAATAAGGTTGGCCTGGAAGACCCCTGGAAAAGGGCCTGAGGCCCTGAACCACATTAATGAGTGGTGTGAGCCAGGCATGGTGGCGCATGCCTGTAATCCCAGTACTTGGGAGACTGAATTAGGAGGATCTCAGGTTTGAGGACAGCCTCAGCAACCCAGTGAGACCCTGTTTCAAAACAAAAAGTAAGAAGGGGGTGTAACTTGGAGGTAGAATGCCCCTGGGTTCAATCCCCAGTATCACAAAAATAAAATAATATAAAATAAAATAGAGCAGTATGAGCACCAGAGCGGCGTGTCCCAAGTATGCCCTGAGCTCGCGCCCGCCCTAGTGGAATCTTGCCTCTTTATTTCCTGTTGCACGGGCTTTCATCTCGTGGATGAGCTGTCATGTACTCTGTTTCCTGTGAGTGCAGTCTCTAGATCAGGGCTGCATGAACACCTGAGTCCAGCGCCTGCATCTTGAGTGGGTAGGGGAGCCTTTCTCCAGGACATGTGGTTACCTAGAGGTGGAGCGTCTGGGTTGACAGTCACATGCATTCTGGAAACCTTTGTTTTATTTATTTATATATTAATTTGCGGTACTGGGGATTGAACCCAGGGACACTCTACCACTGAGCCATGCCCTAGCCCAGGAACCCTGGTTCTTGAGGACATAGTTGGTGGAGTTAGAATGGTGCAGAATTGAGCATGTGCTGCTTTCTATCTTCCAGGGCTGAACATGGAGCTGGAAAGCATTGCAAAGCTGAAGAGTAAGTGCCTCCCCTCCTTGCCCCTCATAGCTGGGTGGAGCCTGCCCCTGACACTCCCTTGACCCACAGTGATCCTGCTTCGCCTGGAGGAGGCCATTGATGCTGTACAGCTGCCTGGAGATGACAGTGGTGTCACCAAGCCAGGGAGGTGAGGGACAGGGGCTGACCTCTTGGACCCTTCCTGGAGCTGGGGATGGACTTGCTTGCATAGCCTTTGTCCTGATAGTGTTCTGCTGGGCACTGACTGCCAGGCCTGGGGCTTCACATACCGATGGAGTCTGTTTTAGATTTTCAAGACCCAGGAGGAGTTGCCACCTTTTTGGGTGGTTGGTTGTGTTGGCAGTGTGTCACAGAACACACTGCCACAGTGTCTCCTCCAGCCCTTTCCTCTGACTCTTGCCCTGCCACTTGTTGGCAGCACAGGTGCCTGTTAGGACCAGACTTTCTTGTTAGGAGATCAGTGCAGTTACCCCAGCCTGTTTAGGATGCCAGGAGGCCCAGAATGTTCTGAATTCCCCACAGGTCTCCAGTTTTCTTAGCAACCTGGGCAGCAGGATTTGCTCTTTCCTGAAGGCAAACGAGGGATTGTGGCTGGGCTGTGGGGTAGCTCTGCTAGACACACAGCCTGTGGCTATGCTGGGGCCAGGCCCAGGTTTGTCAAGGGCAAAGTGTGTTCTAGGGACCCAAGGCCGCCTGCTTCACTCTGAGCTAGTGTATTCCTCTGTGCTCTGACCCTTGTAGGGACTCCCAAGATCCTCAGCTTTATGTTCAAGCCTCCAGCCTAGCTCCTAGACCTGCCTTGCCCACACTCCAAGCTCCCCCCACAAACGCCCCCTTCCTGTAGCTTCTGCTGTGCCTGCCCTTCCCATCTCTTTCCAAATCTCTTGGGGACCCAACCTAGAGCTTTGAGAATTCCCTCCCAAGCCCCGCCCCACCCATAGTGGCCCCTCACCCAGGTGCCTGGTCTTTTCCTCAGTATGTGGCTTTTGTGCCAGGGCTTATTTTTCTTTTCCTACCTGGAGGGTCCTAAGGGCAGAAGCCACTCACTTCCAGTTTGAGGCTCCCCTGGAAGGCTCACTGTTTGTTTCTGAGTGAAGAAAACTTAAAAAAAATTTTAGATTCCCAAAGCCAAAGCCTGGTCCCCCTGCCAGGTTCAGGTTTTCTTTCTCCTCTTTGGCAGCTACATCTTTGAGCTGTTTGCAGAAGCCCAGATAACATTCCAGACCAAGGGCTGCATCCTGGACTCACTGGACCAGATCATCCAGCACCTGGCGGGACGTGAGTCTTGGCCCATCATGTGGAGCATGTCAGGCCAGCTGCTTTGATGCAGACAAGAGCGGGGCAGGGATGGCCCTCGGTGGAGGGTGCCATCAACGCAGCTTGTATGGTGGCACTCAGCTACCAGCTGTTGGCAGCCTGCAGGGCGTGCCCTTTCTGGTTAGACATTGAGGCACGAGTACTGTTTGACCAACTGTTGTGCTTTTAAATGTTTTTTTTTTTTTTTTTTTGCGGTACCGGGGATTGAACCCAGGGGCGTTCTACCTCCGAGCTACACCTCCGGCCCTATTTTTTATCCTTTATTTTGAAACCGGGTCTCACGAAGTTGCGGAGGGCCTCACTACGTAGCTGAGGCTGGCTGCGAACCCAGATCCTCTGGTCTCAGCCTCCCAAGTACTGGGATTACAAGTGTGTGCCACCACGCCTGGCTTTATTTTATTTTTTGCAGCACTGGGGATTGCACCCAGGGCCTGGCTCATGCTAAGCAAGTGCTCTACCATTCAGCTACATCCCTAGCCCTATTTATTTATTTATCTATTGTGGTACTGGGGATTGAGCCCAGTAGCGGTCTTATCTCTGAGCCATACCCCAGCCCTTTTTATTTTTTATTTTGAAATAGGGTCTCACTAAGTTGCTGAAGTTGGTCTTGAACTTGCAATCCTCTTGTCTTAGCTTCTCAGTACTGGGATTGGGAATACAGGCAGGCACCACCACACCCAGCTTATTTATTTATTTTTGGTACTAGGGATTGAACCCAAGGGCATTCTATCTCTGAGTCCCCCCTTCCCCCAGCCCTTTTTATTTTTTTTTTGTGATACTGGGGATTGAACCCAGAGGCATTCTACCTCTGAGCTACACCCCAGCCCTGTTTTATTTCTTATTTGGAAACAGGGTCTCACTAAGTTGCGGAGGGCCTAAGTTGCTGAGGCTGTCCTCAAACCTATGATCCTCCTGTCTTAGCCTCCCAAGTACTGGGATTACAGGCATGTGCCACCATGCCCGGCTTTATTTTTTTTTTCTTTTTTTTTTGCGGTACCAGGGATTGAACCCAGGGGCATTCTACCTCCGAGCTACACCCCCAGCCTTATTTTTTATACTTT
>PVJS01001882.1:0-62992 GCA_004027185.1 Glis glis | reverse complement strand
AGTTGAGGCTGGCTGCGAACCCGGATCCTCCGGTCTCTGCCTCCCAAGTACTGGGATTACAAGTCTGCGCCATCACGCCCGGCACCGGCTTTATTTTTTATTTTGAAATAGGGTCTCACTAAGTTGCTGAGGGTCTTACTAAGTCGCTAAGGATGACCTTGAACCTGGGATTCTTCTTTTTTTTTTTTTTGGTGGTGGTACTGGGAATTGAACCCAGAGGCATTTTACCTCTGGGTTACACCCCAGCCCTATTTTTTATTCTTTATTTTGAAACAGGTCTCACTAAGTAGCCTCAGCTACTCAGGGCCTCAGCTAAGTAGCTGAGGTTGGTCACAAACCCGGATCCTCTGGTCTCAGCCTCCCAAGTACTGGGATTACAAGCGTGCGCCACCACGCCCGTAACCTGAGATTCTTCTGTCTCAGCCTCCCAAGTATTGGGATTATAGGCGTATGCCACTATACCTGGCCTGGCTTATTTTTTACTTATTTCTTTTTTGAAACAGGGTCTCACTAAGTTATCATGCACTGGTCTTTTTTTTTTTTTTTTGCGGTACCGGGGATTGAACGCGGGGGCGGTCTACCTCCGCTCTACACCCCCGGCCCTATTTTTTATACTTTATTTTGAAACCGAGTCTCATGAAGTTGCGGAGGGCCTCACTAGGTAGAGAGAGAGAGAGAGAGAGAGACAGGGAGAGAGAGAGCGAGAGAGCCGAGGCTGGCCGCGAACCCGGATCCTCCGGTCTCCGCCTCCCAAGTACTGGGATTACAAGCGTGCGCCACCACGCCCGGCTATGCACTGGTCTTGAACCTATGATCCTCCTGCTCAGCCTCCCAAGTGCTAAGAATTACAGGCATGTGCCACTGTGCCCAGCTGCCCCCCCTTTTTTGTATCTTTTGAGATAGGGTCTAACTGGGTTGCCCAGACTAACCTCAAACTTACCATCCTCCTGCCTCAGCCTTCCAAGTAGCTGGGATTATAAGTGCATGCCACTGTGCCGAGCCCATTGTGCTTTTTTGTAGCACATGTTCCAGCTTTGCCATTAACGGTTTCTTACTGTAGCATGTCCCAGTTAGTCCCCTTTTAAGAGGGACCGCAAGAGGCCCTGGTGGATTCAGTGAGTTGTCGGCGCTGCTGGCTTCTCCCCCATACCGCCCTGAGCCCCATTTCTGCTCACAGTGGTAAGGTCCAGAGGGCTTCCTGGGGGCAGTGATTCCATGGGCTGCTCTGTGGAACACTCTTCAGCTGAGCAGGGTTTTGGGGAGGTTTGAGATGCTAATCCCACAGATTCTGCTGAGACTGGTGCTGGGGCCCTTACTTGACCACAGACCCTTTTTCGAGTTCCATAGATTTCTTTGGAGACTCTGTCCCCCCTATGGCTTCTCCCTGACACTCTGGGAAGAGCAGGCCATCTGCCCTTCTTTTGCACACCCTGTACCTGGCACTGGGCTGGGGAAGCTGGTCATCCATTGGGCCTGTGGTAGAGCTGGGCAGTGTGGTCACACTGGAGCCTTGTTGTGTGGGCTGTGGGCCCCCTGCTATGGTGTGGATGTTGGCTTCCTACTGCCCACAGGTGCTGGAGTGTTCACCAACACGGCTGGGTTGCAGAAGCTCGCCGACATCATCCAGGTAGGTGCTTGCTTTCAACTATGAGGGCACCTTGTTTCTTAGTGGCTGTCGGGGCAGGGGCTTCAGGGACTGGGAAAGGGCCCCCACATCACATGTTGTGATTAGCAAACACTTAAGCTCATTTGCTCTCCACCTCAGCATGCTGCGGCCTCTAGGGGAGGTGATGGAGGATGGGTCTGGCTATGAGTAGCTGCTCAGTGGCCAGACATACCTGGGACCCGCTGGGCTGGGCAGGGATGGCCACGTAGGTATGGTATTCTCTGAGCCCTGGCACAGAGAAAGATGCAGCTATGGGAGCCCCTGACATAGAGGATGTGACTGTGGATTCCCTGATGGAGATGGAGACACACATGTGATCCCTTCCTGCCTCACTGGGTGTCTTCTTGCTCCACAATGTGCTATTCAGAGATCCCCCCCTTCCCCTTGCCTATGTGACATTCAGCTGACCTCCTCAGCCCAGCCGACAAGCCAGGGTCTGCTCAGGTAGTTGGGGGCGAGCTTGGTTTTTGGAGATTCTGGGCACTATCTGGCCCCTTCTGAGCCTTGCTAGGTTTTCAGAAGCAGACCCTCAAGAGCCCTGAATAGGCTGTTGGTCCTGGGAAAACCAAGGCACAGGAAGCCATGTGGTGCTGTGTGAGGCCACCTCCTGGGTGCTTCTGCCCATGATATACCTGAGGGGTGACTCGGGAGGACGAGGCAGCCTTGGGGGTTCCCACTGCTGGGCCACGAGGCCTTGGTTTCCCTGTCACCCCACAGAGAGGCCTTGTGCACTGGCCTCAGGCTCCTGACCCCTGTGCCGTGCTTGTTTGCCTTTCAGATCGTGTTCAGTGCGGATCCCCCTGAGGGTGGCCCTGGTTCTGTGGTGGCGCTTGGGGTCTCACAGTCCTATAAGGTAGGAGCTGCCTCCGGGATGGGTGTCTCACAACTGTGGGGTGGGAGCTGCCTCTGGGACCTGGATGGGGCCCCAGGACACCTGTACACGCTCACTCCTCCAGGTGCACATACACCCTGACATAGGTCCCCGAAGGGCAGCTCAGCGGTCAGATGCCTGGAATGCAGCTGCATCCCGAAAGCAAGGTACCAGGCCTGGGGCCAGGACATGCTCCCCTGCCTGCCCTCAGCACACACCAGCACTGCCTGCCTTGGGCCAGGGAGACCTTGGAGCCCGCCCAGAGTCCCCCGGTGGGCAGCAGCAGAACAAGGGCCCAGAGAGGCCTTTCACCCTGCACAGGTGCAGTGTCCCCCAGGGTTTGATATCTGGGGTACCGGGGTTCCTCGATGTAGCTGGCCTCACCCCATGAATATTTAGCCTGGTGGCCAGGAGTGAGTCTGGGGCTCGTGGGAGCTGCTAACTCAGGTGACGTTCAGCCCACAGGTCAGGTGTGCCCTTCAGTGGGTCCTGGCCTGCCCTCGCCTCTGGGCTTCTGAGTATGCCCTTTCCTCTGGGTGGGAAGCCCTTCTCAGGCTGATTTGTGGGTCTCGGCCTCAGCAGCAGCAGCCCCTGTGGAACTTGTGTAGATTCTGTGGTTTGATCTGCCTGGGCTAGTGGGAAGAAAAGGAGTTGGGGGATATGACATCACCCAGAGCAGGGTGTGGCCGGGAGCTCTGAGCCGGATGCCTTGACAGGAAGTGTCCTTCCTGAGGGCCAGGAGGCCTTTGTGAGGCAGGTAGGACACTCCGGAACTGAGGAGCCAAGTGGGAGGTGGCTCCTTCTCTGGAGTCACGTGGCTTCTCAGAAGTAGCCCTCTCTGGGTAGGGCATTTGTAGATCAGCGCATGGAGGTGGATGGTCCTTGTGAGGCAGCCCCGGATTGTCCCCAGGCAGGGCAGATTCCATCCCAGGATGGGAAGGCTTCTGAGCCCAGGAGAGTGGCTTTGCCTTTTCCTTAAGGAAGTTTGCCCTCATCCCTGCTGGCACTGCTCTCGCCTTTAAAGCCTCACTTCAAGTTGTACTGGTGCTGCTTTAATTTCTGGAGCTTCCAGAGAATGCTGGGAGTGAAGAGGGGGCAGGGTGTGTGCTCTGGTTGGTCCAGCACTGAGGAACCACGGGTTTCCTCTGAGTTGGTGACCTTGTTTGTTATTGATGTGACCAGAGTCTGAGAACCTGCTCCCTTCGCTTTTGCAATTGTACTTGGAATGTCGGGAGGTTGGACCGCTTCCTTCCCATGTGCTCTTGGCACAGCGACTCTGAGCCCCGCATCACACATCAATTTCTGCAGAGGATTGGTGTTGGGGTTGGCTGCCTCTCGAGATTCCCCCTGGCGTTCACCTGGGCCTGCCTCCTGCTGGACCCCTGAGAGGGACCCAGCTTGCAGGCCGAGCTCAGGCTCAGGGCAGGCCTTTGGCTCGCTCTGTACAGAGCGGGTGGGTGGGGGTGACAGACAGTCAGGGCCTGTAGCCCCATCCTCAACCTGTTTCCCCACAGGGAAGGTGCTGAGCTACTGGTGCTTCAGTCCGGGCCACAGCATGCGTGAGCTGACCCGCCAGGGCGTCCGCACCCTTATTCTCACCAGCGGCACACTGGCCCCGCTGACCTCCTTCACCCTGGAGATGCAGATGTATGGGCTACCCTGGCCAGAAGCTGAAGTGCTGGGAACACTTGGGGGTGTTGGGGGGTGCTGGCCTGGGCATCAGGGGTCCCTGTGGGTCAGAGTGCTAGTGGGGTCCCAGACCTCTGAGGCCACCCACTGTCTGTTCTCTCCAGCCCCTTTCCAGTCTGCCTGGAGAACCCACATGTCATTGATAAGCACCAGCTGTGGGTGGGGGTTATCCCCAAAGGGCCTGACGGAGCCCAGCTGAGCTCCGCATTTGATAAGCGGTAAGGGTCCTGGTCTCTGGGCTCACAGGGAAATTGGGGGAGGGAGCTCAGCCCCAGGACCCTTTTAGCAGTGACCTCTCTGGCTCCATACAGGTTTTCTGAGGAGTGCTTGTCCTCCTTAGGGAAGGCGCTGGGTAAGTGCTGCTCCACAGGAGCCTGCCTCCCTCGGGAAGCCCTAACCCCATCCCATGGTGACTGGGGATGCCCAGTCCCCACTCCCGAGAACCGGTGGGGGCTCTGTGGATGCCTAGCCCCTGCCTTGACTGTGGCCACTGTGCTTCCAGGCAACATTGCCCGTGTGGTACCCCACGGGCTCTTAGTCTTCTTCCCTTCCTACCCTGTCATGGAGAAAAGCCTGGAGTTCTGGAAGGTGTGACCCCCCTCACGTGTCCTCCTTGGCAGGGAGGGGGGCCCCCAACTCCCCAGGTCTGCTGGGTGGAGTGGCCAGCCCCTCGGCATCCTGCCTCCTCTTCCCACAGGCCCGAGACTTGGCCAGGAAGATGGAGTTGCTGAAGCCTCTGTTTGTGGAGCCTAGGAACAAAGGTGGCTTCTCAGAGGTCTGTGCTGGGGCTCTGAGCCTGCTGGGGCCCTGCCTCCACCCCTCCTCGATGCCCTTCCCACCCTTGGCTCTGGCTGGCTACAGGCTGCCTCTAGGGGCCTGTGCTTCCTTCCTGTCCCTGGGATGTCACCTTTTAGAAAGCTGCTGACACTGTCTGGGCTGGTGACATGGTGGCCAGCCACTCTGGCTCCAGGGTTCCTTGTGTTTTCTGGGAAACACTAAGCAGGCTCTGGGTGGTGGGTGTGGGCCACCTGGGAATTTGGACGGTGAAGGTATATCCAGGACCCACCTTCATCTTGGATGAAGCTTTGCAAGGGAGGGGGCAGCTTTGAGCCCTGACCAGCCCCTCCTTTCAGGTCATCGACGCTTACTACAAGCAGGTCGCCATCCCTGGGTCTAGTGGGGCCACCTTTCTGGCAGTGTGCCGGGGCAAGGTGAGGCTTCTTGGTGCCATCTTTCCCCTGCCTGGCTGCCTGCCCTGTGGGTGCTCATGGGTGGGGCAGACACAGCCCCTGCCTTGAGCCCATGTCCAGCATACATATTAGGAGGGAGCAGCACTATGGGCCCAGCTGGGCACAGGAGGTTCTGAGCGTGGGGGAGTAGATCACGGGGTTCTGCAAGCTGTGGGCCCAGTGGGGGCTGAGCATGGCACTTTCTCCTACCCAACCATACCTGAGGGGAGTGGCTGTAAGGGTTGGGGCCTGGGTAGACCCTAGGGAGGAAGAGCTGAGTACAGGTACAGCCAACCAGGGGAGAGGTGTGCCTCGGCCCCTATGTACCTCCAGGCCTGTGCCCTAGGCCAGCGAGGGGCTGGACTTCTCAGATGCAAATGGCCGTGGTGTCATTGTCACGGGGCTCCCATACCCACCACGCATGGACCCCCGGGTTGTCCTCAAGATGCAGTTCCTGGATGAGATGAGGGCCCGGAGCGGGGCTGGAGGCCAGGTGAGACACCACAGGTCCAGGGCTGGGGCAAGGGACTCTGGTGACTGAGGGCCCCTGTGACCAAGCCCCTTGCCCTTCAGTTCCTCTCTGGGCAGGAGTGGTACCGGCAGCAGGCGTCCAGGGCTGTGAACCAGGCCATCGGGCGGGTCATCCGGCACCGCCAGGACTACGGGGCCGTCTTCTTGTGTGACCACAGGTGCAGGCGGGGCTCCACCTGGCCACCCCCACATCCTCCCACAGGTCTGAGGCTCTCTACAGACCCTGGGCCCTTCTCTCCCTTCATGAGGTGCCCAGCAGCCTCTGGACCTGCGGGTTGTGAGTCTGAGGGCTCCTGCCAGCAAACGCTGGGCCTTCGTTTTGGGACCTGAGCCCTGTGAAATGGGCTGTAGGGCAGAGGCACCCCTCAGCCCTTGGAGTAGAGGACTCAGGCTGACAGCTGCACATGCCCTCCAGGTTTGCCTACGCTGATGCCAAAGCCCAGTTGCCCTCCTGGGTCCGCCCCTACCTCAAGGTGTATGACAACTTCGGCCACGTCATCCGAGATGTGGCCCAGTTCTTTCGCGTGGCTCAGAAAACTGTGAGCTTCCAAATGCCTAGCTGGCTGTGCCTCATATCCTGCCCTGGGAGGGGGTGGGGGGTCCTTCCCAGAGGAGCGACAGAAGTGGGCCATGCCTACCCTGTCATCTGCAGATGCCTATGCCAGTCCCTCGGGCTGCAGCCCCAAGTATGGGTGAAGGAGAACCTACTATCAGGATGGCCAAGTTGCCCAGCACCCTCTCTACCAGGAAAGCCACAAGTCTGGATGTGCATGTGCCCAGCCTGAGGCCAAGGCTCACAGGTTCGTGAGGCTGGGTCAGAGCCACGGAGGGCAAAGGCAGCAGACTGCCTGGCCCCAGTGAGCTGTGCTGCACACCCATGTTCCAGCAGGATCACCAGCTGCTGAGAACCCTGAGGGCAGCTTGTGTGTGGAGTATGAGCAGGAGCCCATCCCTGCCCAGCGGAAGCCCACGGGGCTGCTGGCCGCTCTGGAGCACAGTGAGCAGAGGGCCCAGGCACCTGTGGATGAGGCCTGCCCTGAGGAGGAGAAGGTATGAGGCAGGGGTGGGGTGCCAGGGGATGAGACTTAACTTGGGTGGGGAGGTGCTAGGCAGGATGGGGGAGTGCTGGGGGTGGGTGCAAGCTGTCAGGCTCCTGAGGCCTTCCCAGGTCCTGCCTGTTTGGCCTTGGATATCTTTCTACATACCCCTGTAAATCCCCTTCCCAGTAGGTGGGTGGGTTAGGGGCCACTGGCTCCCAGGGAAGGGTGTACCCTAGCCCTAAAATGGTGCCTCCCTCCAAGCTACACCCAAAGTTGACCTTTCTTCAGGCCTGGGCTGCAGGCAAGACCCCGGGTTCTTTCTCCACAGAGGCCTTTGCCCCAAAGTGCAGTTTTCTGGGCCTGACCTGTGCTTCCTCTCTGCTCCCTCCTTCCTGCTGGGAGTCGCATGCTCTTGCTTCTGTGCCTGCTCTGCTGGCCCCTGGAGTGAGCCCTGGGTGCTGACAGTTCTCAGCTGCCACAAAATTGCCTCCCTGGGCTGCTCTCACACACTGCTGCCCACAAGCCAACAGGCCAGTTACACGACTCAGAAAAGGGTCTGAGCTGTGGTACTGCCACCAGGGTTTGGCCACAACACCTCCCCCGCCAGGCCTCTGTTCAGGCCACTGTTAGAGCTCCCGGGGTCCCAGGAGGGTGTCACACATGCTTCGGGCTCTCAGGGTTTGGTTTGGGACCTCAGCTGTGTCTTCCTCAGGCACTTGGTTGCTCCAGCCTGTCCCTCCAGTCTAAGAAGAGACTGGCTGATGAGCGGAGAGGAGGAAGGAAGAAGGTCAAGCTGGTCAGCCACCCGGTATGTGAGCCGCCCCTGCAGTCACGCTGGCTGCTCAGGGATATGTTTGGGATTCTGGCTCCTGTGCCCGTGGCCCCCAACCAAGCAAGGGCCTGGGCCAGGGCAGGCCCAGGGAAGCAGCCTTTCTGTTCACTGGTGACTCAAAAGTTTGTGGTTCCTGTCACAGGCAGTATAAGAGCCCCTCTTCTTTCCAGCCAGGATTTGGCCCAGCCCCTGGTCACATTTGGTTTGGGGCCTGCAGCTAGCCATAATTCCCCCAGTTGTGGTGGACAGTGCAGCTTGGCCTTGGCTTTTCCTGAGTGTGGACACTGACCTGCCCCACGTGAGGAGGTGCAGCGGGTTCCCAGTCCCGCATGAAAGCCGTCAAGTTACACCCTGTGGCAGCAGGCCCCTGGCCTGCTGGAAGCCCATCCCTTGGCTTCTGGGAATGACTAGGCAGTGTCCAGGGACGGCTGGGCAGGGTGTGGGTCTGACGTGTGCAGCAGTGGCACAGCCGGGTGCGATAGCATACACCTGGGATCCCAGCGACTTGGGAAACTGAGGCAAGAGGACCATAAGCTTGAAGCCAGCCTGGGTAACTTAAGTGAGACCTTGCTTGAAAATAAAAAATAAAATAGGGCTGGGGGTGTAGCTCAGAGGTAGAATGCTTTTGGGTTCAATCCCCAGTACCACAAAAATAATAAAGGGCCGAGAGAGGAAAAAAAAAAAGAAGTGGGACACTGCCTGTTGAGAAGCGTCCCCCGCTGTGAGCTGCCTGCTGAGAGCTCAGCTACAGCCCTGCCTGCCCTGGGTGGGGAGGGAGCAGGGTGTTACGTGTAGACTCACTACAGCCTCTCCTGACTGCCTTCCATGTGACCTGGACAGGCCTGGACCCAGCCACACCCTGGCACCCCCTACTCTGCCTAGGAAGCAGCCCTCTTTCCTGGCAACCCACAGTGCTGTGTTGCCTCAGGGGCAAGAGGGATGGGGCTGGCCCTGATGGTGTCGTTGCTTATGTGTCCAGCAGGAGGAGCCGATGGCTGGCACACCAGCCAGCAGAGCCAAGCTGTTCATGGTGGCCGTGAAGCGGGCACTGAGTCAAGCCAGTTTCAGCACCTTCACCCAGGCCCTGCAGGACTACAAGGGCTCTGATGACTTCGAAGCCCTGGCGGCCTGTCTCCGCTGCCTCTTTGCTGAGGACCCCAAGAAGCACTCCCTGCTCCAAGGTGCTTGGGCCTGCAGAGACCTGCCGTGGGCTCTACCATAGCTGTGGGGCAGGTGCTTGCCAGGAGGGCCACTGTGGCCCAAGTTTGTCCCTGCTGTCTTTGGAGAAAGGGCCTTGTAGAAAGCCATGGTCCCCAGGGCCCCCAGCCGAGTGGCCACAGTGCATAGAATCACCCCATCCCCAACAGGTTTCTACCAGTTCGTGCGACCCCACCACAAACAGCAGTTTGAGGACATCTGCATCCAGCTCACGGGCCAAGGCTATGGCTGCTGGCCAGAACACAGCCTTTCCCCAGGGCAGCAGGCACAGCCAGCCCAGGACCAGAGCAGTGAGTGGCTCAGGCTGGACCCTCAGCGTCAGACCTAAAGGGTGGTGGCACCTGGGATCCTGAGGTGGTTGGGGTAGGCATCCTGGGCTCTTGCTTGGCCCGGGCTCCCTATTCTGTGGGGGCAAGCCCTGCACTGCATGCACAGCACTGGGACCAGGCTTCTAGGACAGACCTGCACCTGGGGAGTCGGTGCACACATGCTGGGTCCTGGGCGTGAGGTGCCTGTCTGCCCTCCTTCCTGCTTTTGTCTGAGTTGAGCTGAGCTGGACCCTCCAGAGGTCCCCTCTGCCTGCTCCAGAGCTTGCTGAAGGGCTGCCTACCCCAGGGTTCCCCAGAACAGCCTTGGCTGATTGGGGATTGTGAAGACCCCACCCCTCCTGAGCTTGGTACTAACACCCATAGCTCTGAGATCCTGAGCAGGGCCTCAGCTGCTCCTACCTGCTGTCCCAGCCCCTAGATAAGGGATGAGGTCCTGGCCCCTCCCAGTGGGACAGGCAGCTCCGTGCAATATGCTCTGCCTCAGCCTCCCCAGGTGCCTGAGCCTGTGTGTGTTAGGGTCCCTGCCCCTGGTCTGAGGGTTGTGAGGCCTGGTCTCCTCCTGGCCAGGCTGCCTCCTGCCCCAGGGACCCTCAGGAGCATGTCTCTTCAGGAAGGAGGGAGCCAGAGCCCAAGCTGACGCTGTCTGAGGGTGTGGCCAGGCAGCTGGACCCTGGAGAGCACCTAAACCGTGGCGGGCCCCACCTGTCCACTAGGCCACCCCTGGCAGGTACTGGCTCCTGCAGTCCCCAGCTGGGCCCAGTTCTTGAAGGGGCTCATGCTTCCATTTGCTTGAGTAACTTGGAACCAGAGCTGCCAGCAGAGCTGTAGGCCACGGTGGGGGGGGGGGGGCTCCTGCTGTACGGCTCTCAATTCTGCACCCCGCCCCATTTGCCCTGACCCTCATGGAGGGCTCTCTAGGAGTTCCCGGGAGGAAGGGGAGGTGGGGGTGGGAACTCTGAGCCATGCTACCCTACCAGGAGTCTCCAGCAGCTGTCTACAAGTGGGGTCCAGAGTGGAAAAGCAGAGTCAGCCTGCCGTGAGTGCCTACCTGGCGGATGCCCGCAGGGCCCTGGGGTCTGCAGGCTGCAGCCAGCTCCTGGCAGCACTGAGGGCGTACAAACGGGACGACAACCTCAACAAGGTGTTGGGCGTGCTAGCTGCGCTGACCACTGCAAGGCCTGAGGACTTCCCTCTGCTGCAGAGCAAGTGGCCCCTCTGGGTGGGGGCGGGCAGGGGTGCTGTGTGGGGGCTTGGCTGGGTGATGCTGGGGAAGGACTGGGCTTGAGTGAAGCTCCCCACAGGGTTCGACATGTTCGTGCGTCCCCACCACAAGCAGCGCTTCCGGCAGACCTGTGCAGACCTGACAGGCCTGCCTGCCACGGGCACAGAGCTGCTGGGTCCTCAGGAGGAGAGCTCCACTGTGCATCCTGAGCTGGCCCATGGGGCTCCTCAACTAGGTAAGGCCTGCCTGGGTGCTCCCTCTACCCCTGCCCTGTTACCCTGAGCCCCCTCCAACCCTGGGAGGGGGCAGGAGAGAAGCACCAGGCACTCCTCAGATGTGATGCTGTTTGCAGATCCCTCACAGCTGGAGAAAGCTGGGAAGACCCAGTGCAAGATCTCATCCTTCCTTATACAGAAGCCAGCGGGGCGTGCAGGGGCCAGTGGCACCCCCATGGAGCCCAGCCAGTCCCCTGGGCCTCCCACAGGGCACACCAAACCTGAGTTGGGTAAGCTGTAGGAGGGCTGTGGGCACTGCCAGGTGAGGGCACCCGGTAGGCGCACTGAGCTTATGCAGGCCCCCTGTAGCAGGCTTTGCATGCCCAGGCTGCAGGGCCAAGGACACAATGTCCTTCCAGTGCCCCTCCTGCAGCTTCCACTGCTGCTGGGCCTGTTGGCGACGACACTTCCAGGTTGGAGCCTGGCCCTCTCCAGTCCCTGCCAGGTGTCACCACAGGTGGTGGGCTGGGGTGCTGCATCCAGCAGACATGTCCAGCAGCCTGGGTGTCTCCACAGGCCTATAGGATGTGTCTGGCCTGCCATGCTGCCACCAGGAAGCAGAGCATCACACAGGTCTTCTGGCCAGAGCTTCAGTGAGCATCCACGGAGCACCTTGGGCCTCTGATGTAGCTCCATCATGGCCTGTCCAGTCCTGGAGTGGGTCAAGAGCCTCCTCCCAAACCTGGACAGGGAAGCTGTGCCAGTGCTCGACTGCCAGGCCTCAGACAAGTGGGGCCTCATTCTTCCATGAGGTCTGGGGTTGATCTGCTGGGCAGTGCCTCCTCCCCAGAGATTTCTCTATGTCAGCTCCTGGGCAGGCCATGTGCTTTCTCACTCAGGCAGGGACTTTGTAATAAAACTGCTGGCAATGGCTGGGCGTGGTGGCTCACACTTGTAATCCCAGTACTTGTGAGGCTGAGACAGGAGGATCTGGGTTCACGGCCAACCTCAGCAACTTAGTGAGACCCTGTTTCAAAATAAAAGAATAAAATAGGACTAAGGGTGTAGCTCAGAGGTAGAATGCCCCTGGGTTCCATCCTCGGTACCACTGGCAATGGCCAGGATTGTGTCTGTATGACCTGGGCTTGGTGGGGAGACTTGAGGGTGCGTGGGGAAGGGGCCCTTCTCCTGGAGGCCTGTATTGTGAGCATTTACACTGGGCCATCCTCTAGACCCTCGAGGGAACTGGAGCTCAGTCCAGGATCATGAGCGGAGGCATCTGGCCAGGGTGCAAGTGAAAGCTCCCACAGGTTGTGAGGAGGCTGTCCCATCCTTTCCATGTACATGCTGCCTGTGGACATGCTGGAGTGCACGTGGTGGCAGCAGTGTGTGTGTGTCCTTGCCTGGTCTTGAGATAAGCACAGGCTCCGCAGTGTCTGGTGTCCACACCAGGAGGCGCTGTGCCTGCTCTAGCAAAGACTTGAGGGAACTGCAGAGGCGGAGCCTGTCACCATTACAGCACTGTACTATATCCACTGGCTGTACAGTGGGTGGTAGAAATGCTCTCCTACCCAAGGTGAGATTCAGAGATGCAGAAGTGGTTGGCATGCCCCCCCAATGCATATAAAAATAAAATACAAAGGGCTGGGGGTGTGCCTCAGAGATGAAATGCCCCTTGGTTCAATCCCTAGTACCATTAAAAAAAAAAGCTGTAGCAGATATATGGTGGCAATTCCAGTACTTGGGAGGCTGAAGCAGGAGGATTGCAAGTCCAAGGCCAGACTTGTCAACTTAGTGAGACCCTCTCTCAAAAAATAAAAAGGGGGGAAGGGTAGCTCAGTGGTAGAGCCCCCCCTAGATTCAATCCTCAGTAGCACACACAATAAAAGGCTGCAGCAGGCCCTGGTGGGCAGGGGAACTGGGCCACCGCCCAGGGTCAAGCCAGCAGAGGGTGCTGTACCTGGCTAGGGTGGGTGCCCAGGCTGCAGTACCATACACTTTCTCCTGCCCGCTGAGCACCAGGTCCCTGTTGCCTTATTCTGCATGGTGCACCCTGCATTCTAGTGCCACCCCCAACTGCACCAAAGGAGACTTCTTAAGGTTTATTTATAAAGTCATTTCATAAAACTGGTTGCTCCCAAGTCACGCTTCTCTGAGTGGCAGGGACACCTGGGCAGGATGTCCGACCACACCCAGGTGCTTCCTGAGCCCTCAGGCTCCCCACCCAAACTGAGTTCTGGCACTGCCTTCCCCACCTGCATCTGGGACAGACAATCCATAGGAAGGTCCCTGAGCCCCCAACTTTGTTCTTTGGGACAGCATGGAGGGAAGGCCAGGGCATGACATACCTGGGGCAGTGCTTGGGTATCTCACTGCTAGAGGACCCCCCTCCCTGTCCTTTTGAGCCCCACCTACCCCCAGCCCCCAGGGTATTTCCCAGGAGGGGCTCAGCTAAGGGAGGACCCCTGAGGGCAGTTTGGGGTGAGGTACCCGTGAGTAAGGAGCCACCAGGTCTCTGGGATGTATGGCCAGACCACCTTCCATATCTACTGGGAGTGCCCAGACAGGTCCTGGCTCCAAACCTGCATAGGGAGCTCCCATCTTTCACCTGCTCACCAGCCCCCTGGGGGTGCCTGGGTGGCAGCTTCCTGCTGTGGTCACTGCCCAGCCTTTAGGCCGCCTGGAGGAATAGATGGACAGGAGCCGGTTGGGCCATCTTTATTTTGCATTCCTGCCCTGGTCACACTGGGGAGGGCAGAGTGCTCATCCAGGCCCCTTGGGTACAGCCAGCTCAAGCAGGGCTGTGCTGGGAGGGCCAAAAGGCCAGCTTGACCTATAGGGCCACTGCTCTCCAGGGAGGACATACCTGGTTCTCAGGGGAGCTCCGGGCATCTCTGCGACCCCTCCATTCACCCCCAGTTGGGGATGCAGACAAGCGCAACACTGACTTGGGTTTTGGAAATGCAGCCCACGTAACACATAACAGGTGTTCAGGACACCACCTGAGAGGCCACAGCCTCACCTAGCCTGGCTAGGGCCTATGCCCCCAGAAACGCCACCCAATCAGCATGACCTCCCAGCATGTCAAGTCACCTCTCTTCCCTGGGGACTGAAATAAGATGAAAATGGGCTGGTGAGCTTTTAGGGAGGTCTCAGCGCCATCGGAGACGCATCCAAACCCAGGGCCCTGCTGGCCTCTGGGGACGTGGGCTAGATCTTAAGGGGAGACCAGCTCCCAGACCACCTTCCTTCTCCATGGGTAAACTGGACAGAGCAACTGCGAGAGCCAAATCCCCATTTCCAACTGGCTCCCCTCGGGCCCCTCCCTGGAGGGCAGCCTGTCTGGCCAAGGCCTCAGCCTGCCCTGTGCCTGGGCTGAGGAAGGCCCGGATCCTGCAGGGTGTCAGGCAGGCACCAGGGCCTACAGTAGCCTGTGTGGAGCCAGATTGCCCAGCTGCCCCGCGCCCCTCGGCAGAAGCCTCTGGATGCCTACACTTTTCCAGACAGAAGTGTTTGTCTTAGAGAAAACACAAAGCAAATAAAAGAACCAAAAGGCAAAGCAAAGCCCACCCCCAGGATCGGTGGCACAGGAACCAGCAGGAAGCATGCTCCTCCAGCATGAGGGGATGGCCATCCAAGCCGGTGGGACCCGGAGTGCCTATGTGATGTCCCTCTGCCGTGGCGGCCGGTGGACATTCCGCACGACGCACTTCACCATCCACTCAATGCCCTCGCGCACTCCTTCGCTGCAGAGACAGTGGGGGTAAGGCAGGGCTGGTCCTGGCACCCAGGCCCCACAGGACAAGGCCCACTTACCCAGTGAGGGCGGAGCAGGCCTGGGTCAGGCAGTCTCGCCTGCCAATCTTGCAGGTGCAGTCACTGAAAGCAGTCTTGATGTCAGGGATTGAGAGGCAAGCCTGGTGGGGGAGGGGAAGAACTGAGGAGCAACCAATGGCCAGCCCCACCCAGCCTGCTTACTGGGGCTCTCAGGAGGGCACCACCTGGGGTGGCTTGGCCAGGGTTCCAGTGTCCTCATGCAGAGGCCATGGTGATCAGGACACTGCACTCAGCCCATGAGTCTGCCTGTGACTAGCACTGCCTGGGGGCAACTCAGGTAGCCCAAGTGGCTCCAACGAGAGGCTCCCTAGGAAAGGAGCCTGCACCCATCCTGGGGCAGTCCCTAGAGCAGCCACAGGTGGACACAGCTCCGAGCCGGGGGCTGGACACCGAGGGCAGTGGGTTCCTCGGCCCTGGGGGGGGGGCTGAGGGGGAGAGCAGTGGCCGTGGGTGGTTTCTCTGCTTGCCTTTTCCACTGAGGGAAGACCCTGCCCCACATCACACACCCCTCTTGATGTTAGTGGTTTGGGGAAGAAGAGGAGCAGGAATGGTGGGGGCAGGTCTGTAAGGCAGTAGGAGGGGACAGGCCATGTAGAATTAGGCAGGGGAAGGGATGCGGCCACCTCAGGGAAGTGAAGCTTCTCCCTGGCCCTCCAGATGCCAGTGGCCACCGTGGTCTGCAGCTGCTTCTATGAAGAGCCCCTCCACGCGACAGCAGGGACTGTGTGTGGCCAGCAGTCCCAGGAATGGCATCACCTCCAAGGGCCCACAGGTTCAGAGGGAGGGTTGGCACAGACACTGAGCCCAAGGGTGGCAGGGACAGGTCGGGGGTCAGAGCTGACTCTCACCGGAAGCCCCACAGTACCTCTCTGAGCTCAGAACTTTAACCTGGGCTGCCACCACCAACCCCATACTCCTGGGATAGGGCGCAGTCACCCTTCAGGGGAAAGAAGGTGTCCTGCACAATGGGAAGAGGCCTCGGGGATGCCCACTTGCAGCCACAAGCCCCCTCCAGTCCTTCCTTGGGGAGGAGACATGTGCACTAGGGGCGGGAGAATCTCCAGTGGGATGGGCAGCCCTAGGCGGTGGCAGCTCCAGGTGACACCTGAGCTAGTCAGGTGCTGGGGAAGCTCCTGCGGGTGCCGGGCAGGAGGGGCCTTAAGGAGGGATCTGTGCTTCCATGGCTCTCGGTGTCTGAGGGTGTGCATACACCACTCTCCTTGAGGTGGGGCATGGGGACTCTGAGGTGTTGTGCAGGGGAGATGGGGTGGGACTCACCTCCACATCCTGCTTGTTGGCCAGCACCAAGATGGGGACACCGTCCAGCGCCTCACTCGCAACCACCTTCTCTGGGGAGGGCAGGACAGGTAGAGCCTTCACCCTGCATCCTGCCTCTGATTTCAGGCAATGCCCAGGGGCCCACGGGCATGGATAGTGGGGAGGGCTATCCCTCCACCTTTCCCCGCTGGGCAATATGCTCAGGGCCCTCTCAGTGAAGGCGAGGGTACTTCCAACAGGTGTTGGACCAGCCAAAAGGCCAGCTCCAGACATGAGATGTCCCGATTGGACTGGGCCATTTCCTCCAGCCCCTCCCCACATAGGCCCTGGCTTTGGACATGTGTGGATCTTGTCTCTCCTCCCTCCGGGAGCAGCCAGGGGACACTCACCGAATGCCCGCTTGGACTCTGACAGCCTCTCCTCATCAGTGGAGTCGATGACATAGATGACACCATGGCACTCTGCGTAGTACTGAAAGGAAGCGGTGGAAGGTGTAGGGTGAGCCACCACCCTGCCAAGGTCAAACTTGGCCAGGCCTCATGTCATGGCCATTAGGAGAAGCCCACAAGAAGTAGAGTGTAGTGGGGACTCTTCCACCCCAGGGGCCACAGTCAGGGAACAGGCACAGCCCCAGGACCTGCTGGGATGCCTTTGGGGGTTGAGGGAGATCTGCTAGTAGAGATGCCCCTTCAAGAAAGGCTTGCTGACCTTGGGGGGGGTGGTCGGCCTCCCCTGCCCAGGTGTTGCTCCTGAGAACCCACCTGCAACCCTTGGATGGTGAGAAAGAGGCAAGAGACAGGGCGAGGGGTAGGGGAGCCCAGATCACAGCCCCATTCCCAAGGGTGTGCCTGGGGGCTTGTGTGGTGCCTGGTATGAGGGGGAAACACAGCAATGTGGGTGTAAGCACAACAGGCATGCCACTGATGAATGCCCCCCAGAGTCACCAGGCGTGAACCAGTGGCACCTACAAAACTGCCCTGCCCCTGCCAGGAGCCAGCACTGCTGAGCTCAGACCTCTGCAGGCTGGACATGACCAGTCTTGGGCTCATTAATAAGGGTGACCAGTAGATAGCACTACTGGGGCACAACAGGTGGGCCAGGCAAGCCCACACATAGCAGGGACGTATTTGAGCCACAGGTTTGGCAAGTGCATTTCTACCCCATTCAGAAGCAAACACAGGACACCACCACACCCACGTGGATTTGCCGCTTCACCTCAGACTAGGCCAGTTCACACACCCCAGCACAACATAATGCAAAACTGACCCAGACAGCGACATGCTCTTGGTAGGACAGGATGACCCCAGGGTCACAAGCACCCATGAGGGTGGGCGACAACTGGGGAGTGAGTAGCCTGCTAACTCTACAAGATCCTCAAGGCCCCTACCCCAGGAACAGATAAGCTACTCCACCTGCAATTTCCCCAGTGGATCAGGAGGCCCGTGCCTGGTATCCTGCTGGGTTCCGCAGTAAGATCCACACCCAGGAGCTGCTCTAGCCTAGAGACTGGCCTGGCAAGAGGCTGCCAGGACCAGGAGGCCGAGCAGTGGGTGGGCCTCCTGCTCCAGAGACTCAGGAGCTAGCAGGTCCCACTGTGAAGGCCTCCGTGGTGGGAAAGGATGCTGTGTAGTGCTTGCAGCAAGCCCAGTGAGAATCAGCATGTGGCACTCGCAGTGCCTCAGCAAGGCAGTAGTTCCATGGGCAACTGGAACAAGTAGCCAGAGCCACCCATCACACCCACCAGGCACAGGTGGACAGCCTAGCAACAGCCAAAAGTTCAAAAGAACTGGCCTGGCCCTGAGCCAGATTCCTTAAACCCTCAAGTAAACCGCCTTCTGATCTTTTTGTTAAGGACATAACATGTAGCACATCCTTTTCCCTCACTTTCTGCCCAGTGACAGGCTGCAGCACTCTGTGAGTTCCCCCCAATAAATGCTGACCACCCTGGTAAATAGTAGTTGTTCCTCCTCCTCCTCCTCCTCCTCCTCCTCTTATTTCTCTCTCTCTTGCTCTCTCTCTTTTGTGGTACTGGAAATTGGACCCAGGGACATTCTACCTCTGAGCTACACCCCCAGCCCTATTTTTTTGAAACAGGGTCTCTCACTAAGTTGCTGAGGGCTTCACTACATTGCTGAGGCTGTCTTCAAACATGCGATCCTCCTGTCTCAGCCTCCCAAGTACTGGGATTACAAGCATGTGCCACCACACCCAGCTTTTATTTTTTTTAAAAAGGGTCTCATTAAGTTATCACACCCTGGCATTGAACCTGGAATCCTCCTGTCTCAGCCTCCCAAGTAGTGGGATTAAAGGTGTATGCCACGGCGCCTGGCCCTGCTGTCACTTTTATGGTGACTCTAGCAGCAAGTTTGGTGGGATGACTCAGGAACTTGGGGGTAAAACCATGGAGAAAACTCTCAGGAGCAAAGTGGGTAGTGGGAGTTCTTATGGAGGAAGAGACCAAGGGGTGCATCTGAGAGAAATAGTGTGGAGTAGGCAGCATACTTCTTACCTTGTCCCATAAAGACTGCAGCTCTTCCTGCCCCCCTAAGTCCCAGAACATGAGGCGAGCCTTTCCCACGTCCACAGTGCCAACTGGGGAGAGGAAAGAATGGGCACACTCATGATCTTTATTCCACAAACCAAATCCCAGCTCTTCCAGGAAAGGAGCAAAACCACTCTGGTACCACCCACAGGGGTCTTGAGCAGAGGCCTGACAGGGTTCTGGACACTGGCCAACTGGGCTATGGACAGCGCAACATCCTTAGGGGTCCCCTAAATCCACAACCCTAAAGTGCCTCTTACTGTTTAGACCCACGGTAGTAGTGATCTTAGATAGACTCATGCCCTTGTAGTGCTTGTTAAACCGGGTTTTCGACTGTTCCAGGAAGGTCTGAGGAGAGAGAGAAAGGTAAACAGCAGCTAGAGCAGTTTTCCAGGTCTGTGTCCCAAATATCCCTTCTTGGGCCTCTTCCTTAAAAGACAAAAGGAGAAACTAGACAGAGCAATGTGTTGCTCTTCAAGAAGCTGGTGGTGACCACTCTGTGGTCTAGGAAGGATTTGGATTTCATCTGGGCAGTGAACTTGCAGCTGCTGGTATAAAGCCAAAAGCAGACCACCAGGCAGGGAGGGGCACTGGCAAGGGAACAGGTACCTACCGTCTTCCCGGCATTGTCCAGGCCCAGGATCAGGATGCAGTACTCATCCTTCTGGAACATGTACTTGTACAGCCCGGACAGCAAAGTGTACATCCTGCCTGGGCACCCCAAGAGATGTCATATGGCGCATGCCACCCGCACGCACCTCCCTCTAGCTTCCCCTTAGTAGTCTGTCTTGCTGGCTGCTCAGATCTGGAGCCTGGGGTGGCTCCCAACTCCTTCTCGCCCATTCTGTAAGACCCCTGATCCTGCGTTGGGATTGGCCACCAGCTCTTCCTGGACCACTCCCACTGCAGGTCATTCCGCTGGTGGCAAAGATCGACCTTTCGGAATACAGATCCACTCTCGTCCTTCCCCTGTTCCCGCCTCCCCAGGCTCCTCTCCCCCTGGTCCCTTCTCTCCACTCTAGGCAAGCTCTATAACTTCCAGCCGCGGCGGCTCTGGGTCAGTGAGCTCCGGGTGAGCCAATCAGGAGGGGCCGGACTCCGGCCGCGGACTGGCCGGACGGACTCCCAGACCGCGCCGCTCCCCAGATGCTGTCGACCCCAGGATCTCCCCCAGACCGCGCCGCCCCCGGGACCTCGCTCAGACTCCGCCACGGCCCACCTGCACCCGGGGTCTCCCAGCCTCTACCACTGGGTTCCTGACACCGCCGACCCCGCGCTGACCCCGCGCAGCGCCTGACGGGACGGAGGTAGGCGGCATCCCGGCGGCCCCCGCGCGCCGCATCCCAGTGTCCCCCGCGCGCGAGCAGTTCCGGCGGCGGCAGCGCGGCGGAGGAAGTGCCGACGGCAGGCAGAAGGCGGGCGCAGCCGCTGTCGCCGGGGAAGCGGCGGGGCCGCGACGGGCTTGGCCTAGCTCGGGAGTGGGGGACGCGAGCGCTCAGGGCCGGGCGGCTCCCCCGGCCGGCGCCCTCCCTGAACAGCTCTCCCCGGCTGTCTCCCTTCATCTCTGCTGACGGCCACGCCTCCGTTTCGGACCGCCCCGCGGTCAGGAGCCCCCGGCTGGTCGCGATGGACGAGGAGAGCCTGGAGGCGGCCCTGCAGACCTACCGCGCCCAGCTGCGGCAGGTGGAGCTGGCCCTGGGTGCCGGCCTGGACGAGGCCGAGCAGGCGGACCTGCATCAGCTGCAGGGCGACCTGAAGGAGCTGATCGAGCTCACTGAGGCCAGCCTGGTGTCCGTCAGGAAGAGCAAGCTGCTGGCCACGCTGGACCAAGAGTGCCCAGCGCAGCAGGATGCCGAGTACCTGGCTTTCCAGAAGGCCATCGCTGAGAGCGTGGAGGGGCCCGCCGCCCCCAGGGCCGACTTGGAGACCGCCCCCGAGGGAGAGGCAGGGCCAGAACCCACTGAACCACTGCGGGAAGAGGGAGAGGATGAGGACCCGGAGGAAGAGTTGAGCGGCACGAAGGTGAACGCCCCCTACTACAGTGCATGGGGCACCCTGGAATATCACAACGCCATGGTGGTGGGCACTGAAGAGGCAGAGGATGGCTCGGCCTGCGTCCGTGTGCTCTACCTGTACCCCACTCACAAGTCCCTGAAGCCCTGCCCGTTCTTCCTGGAGGGGAAGTGCCGTTTCAAGGAGAACTGCAGGTAAAGCCCTTTGCTGCCAACAGTTAGGGCAGAGGGCACGCAGCCAGGCCTTCTCTGCGTGGCAGTTTTCTCCTCCTCCACCCAGCGGAGTTGCTGACCAGGACAGAGTTGGGGGCAGTTTACAGCAGTGTCCTGGATGAGGTGTTTACGTAGATTTTCTTGAGTAAATCAAGAAGTCTGGAAGGGCTTATGTTGAAAAGAACAGGCCCCAACTCATCATCAGTTTTATCCTCCAGAATGAAACTTTTAGAACTTTTTCTTTTTTTTTTAATGTGGTGCTGGGGATCAAACCCAGGGCTTCTGGCATGTCAGACAAGAGCTCTGCCACTGAAGTACACCTCCAGCCTCCAGAATTAGCTACTTACAGAAATTTTTAAACATTCGCAAAATGAGAGTAGTGTAACAACTGCCCATTTTCTGCCATCCAGCTTCTTCATTACCACATTTCCCAATCTTTCATCTGTTTTGCCTGCCCTATTTTTTTCTTCTCCTGAAGTATTTTAAAGCAAATTCTAGAAATTGCTTTTTTTTCCACTCATAAATGCTTCAGGATGCCCCTCTGTTCTAACCAATAGGATGTTGCTGAAAAAGTAACATCCTGTCATTATTCTTGACTGTGATGAGTATGCCTTATAACATGCAAATGCCCACACTTATTTCTGTGATGTCTTTTTGTCCTCAGCGCATAACTTTATTTTTACTCCTTTTTACTTTATCTTTAGGAGAAATACTTACTGACATTTTTTTAATAGATAATTTTCTTTTAAAGCTAATATTCCAGGGTAACTAGCCCTAATTTCTTTGGACTTTTCTTTTTTTGTGGGGGGTGGAGGTAGGATTGAACCCAGGGTTGCTCTACCACTAAGCTATATCCCAGCCTTCTTTATTATTTGAGTCAGTCCCACTTTATTGTCCAGGCTGGCCTTGAACTTGTGATCCTCCTTCAGTTGTGATTAACACTGTGCCTAGCTGGACATGGTATTTCTTAAGAGACTCTTGGCACATTTCTTCCTCCCTTTCTCTCTTTCCCCTCTTCCTACCCTTCCTGTTCTCTCTCCCTGGAGAAAAGTACATAAGTCATCAAGTGTGCTTGATGGGTTTTTACCACGTGGACATGTCTGTGTAACCAGCAGCCAGATCATCTTCCTGCCATTGGTCTCTCTGGGAGTCACCAGGTTCTGACATGGTGTCCCCTATGATGAGAGAGCTAATGTGTACGTGGTCTGCTTCCTCTGGCCCAGGAGCTCTTCCAAGAAATTCCCACATGCTCACTCACCTGTGCAGTGACCTGTAGGTAAGCTCTGCAGTCACCCCATTTTATAGATGGGAAGACGGGCACTGAGGCACCAAGTCATAAGTCCAAGTTCCCAGCCCCTAGCACTGTTCATCAGTGCTGCTTGCAGTGTCTGCTTTAGGTCCCATCTGAAGACTCTGAAGCATTTTACAGACACCTGCTTCACCACCACCCAAAGCTAAGTTATTTTCTTTGTTTTTTTTTTCTTTCTTTCTTTTTCCCCAAATACTGGCTGTCAAACCCAGGGATGCTCTACCACTGAGCTACATCCCCAGCCCTTTATTCTTTATTTTGAGACAGAGTCTCACTGTGTTTCCCAAGCTGGCTTTGAACTAGCAATCCTCCTGCCTCAGCCTCCAAGTGGTTGGAATTGGGGACATGTACCACTGCATGAGCCTGGAATTTTTAAAATAAAAGAAATAAAATAATACATAATAAGAACGCCCCTGGGTTCAATCCCCGGTACCACACACACAAAAAAAACCATAATAATGTTGAAGTACCTTTGCACTCACACTTCTGAGAGGCTTCTATCTCAACTTTGGTGTATATCTTCCTAGTAGTGATTATCTATAGACATATGTCTATAAATGGTATAGATCTGTGCTTTATTTTTAAAATTTTTAAATAAATGGTATTGAACCGTATGGTTTATTTATAAATTTTTTTCAATAAGTTTTGTTTTTGAGAGACATTCAAGTTGATAGTCATAGAACTGGTTCATTTATTTATTTATTTTTATTTTGGCACTGGGGATGGAACCCAGGGGCATTCTACCTCTGAGCTACACCCCCAGCCCTATTTTTTATTCTTTATTTTGAAACAGGGTTTCACTAAGTTGCGGAGGGCCTAAGTAGCTGAGGCCAACCACAAACCTGTGATCCTCCTGTCTCAGCCTCCCAAGTACTGGGATTACAAGTGTGCGTCACCACACCCAGCTTCTCAGCCCTTTTAATTTTGAAAAATGGTCTCACTGAGTAGCCGAGGCTGCCCTCAAACTTGCAATCCTCCTGTCTCAGCCTCTCAAGTACTGGGACTGTAGCCACGCACCACCATGCCCAGTGACTGTACTTTCTTATTTCTTTGCATGCTTTATAATTTTTCTGGACTCAAGTGATCCTCTTGTGTCAGCCTCCTCAATAACTGGTACCACAGTTGCAAGCCACTGCTCCCAATCTGCTTCACACCTTTTTTTAAAAGAAATTAAAAGAAGAAAAAAATGTATGTATGTATAGTCTTTTGTATCACTCATATATTTACCATTTCTGATGTTCTTTCCTGTGAATTTGAGTTACTGTCTAGTGTCATTTTTTTTGTGTGTGTGGTACTGGGGATTGAACTCAGGGGCATTCTACCTCTGAGCTACACTCCCAGCCCAATTTTATTTTTTATTTTGAAACAGGGTCTCGCTAGGTTGATGAGAGTCTTGCTATTTGCTGAGGCTGTCCTCGAACCTGCGATCATCCTGTCTCAGCCACCCAAGTGCTGGGATTACAGGCGTGTGCCACTGCTCCCGGCTCTGTCATTTTCTTTTCATCTTCCTTTAAATTCAGTGTTTGTTTACCTGGGAATGTCTTTATTTCACCTGTATTTTTTTGTGTGTGTGTGGCACTGGGAATTGAACCCGAGGGCATTCTACCTCCGAGTACACCTCCAGCCCTATTTTATTTTTATTTTGAAACAGGGTCTCGCTAGGTTGCTGAGAACCTCACTACTTGCTGAGGCTATCCTCGAACCTGCAATCCTCCTGTCTCAGCCTCCCAAGTACTGGGATTACAACCGTGCACCACCGTGCTTGGCTCTCACCTGATGTTTGAAGGACAGTTTCAGTAGATATGGGGTTCTCACTGATAGCTCCTCTCCTCTTAGGAATCCCATACACCATTGCATTGCCTCTGGCCCTATTGTGTGTTTTTTTTGTTTTGTTTTGTTTTTTGTGGCACTGGGGCATTCTGTCTATGAGCTTTAACCCTGTACCTATTTTTCTTTATTTGTGTGTGTGTGTGTGTGTGTGTGTGTGTGTGTGTGTGTGTGTGTATGTGTGTGTCTACCTCTGAGCTACACCCCTCAGCCCTATTTTATTTTTATTTTGAAACAGGGTCTCACTAGGTTGATGAGAGTCTCACTACTGCCTGAGGCTATCCTTAAACCTGCCATCCTCCTGTTTCAGCCTCCCAAGTACTGGGATTACAAGCATGTGCCACCATGCCCGGCTTTTTTATTCTGAAACAGGGTCTCACTAAACTACAGAGGGCCTAAGTTGCTGAGGCTAACTGGGAACCTGTGATCTTCCTGTCTCGGCCTCCCAAGTACTGGGATTATAAGCATCCACCACCACGCCCAGTTTGGCCCCATTCTTTCTAAGGAAACTATCTGTCAGTCAAATTGCTGCTCTCTTCTACATGAAGAATTTTTTCTTCTATAGCTGTCTTCAAGATTTTCTCTTTGTCTTTGGCCTTTATTAGTTCACAATGTCTAGATATGTTCTCCTTGTGCTTTTGGGCCTCAGTAAACCTCTTGGAGCTGTATATTAATGTTTTGTTTTACTACATATGGGGGGGTTCACCCATTGTTTTTTTTTTTTTTTTTTTTGCGGTACCAGGGATTGAACCCAGGGGCGTTCTACCTCCGTGCTTCACCCCCCAGCCCTATTTTTTATACTTTACTTTGAAACCGGGTCTCACGAAGTTGAGGAGGGCCTCACTAAGTAGAGAGAGAGAGAGACGGGGAGAAAGAGAGAGAGAGCTGAGGCTGGCCGCGAACCCAGATCCTCCGGTCTCCGCCTCCCAAAGTACTGGGATTACAAGTGTGCGCCACCACGCCCGGCCTCACCCATTGTTTTATTAAATATTTTTGCCAGTCTGTAATCCCAGTACTTGAGAGGCTGAAATAGCATGTAGTAACTTAGTGAGACCCTGTTTCAAAACAAAACAAAACAGGGTTCGGGTGTAGCTTAGAGGTAGAATGCCCCTGGGTTCAATCCAAGTTCAACAGGGTGGCGGGGGGATATATCCTCCTTCTATCTTTCATTTCCCTTTGGGACTCCCATTACACATTTGTTGGTTTGCTTGATGTTGGCATACAGGGCTCTGAGGCTCTGTTCATTTTTTAATCTTTTTTCTCTTTATTCTTGAAATTGGATAGTTTTACTAATTTTTTTTCTTCTGCTATCTCAAATCTGTTGTTGAGTTCATCTAGTGATTTTTTTTTCCACCTTTGGTGGTACTGGGGATTGAACCCAGGGGCATTCTACCTCTGAACTGGTAGTTCACCACACCCAGCTATCAACTCTGGAATTTCTATTTGATTCCTTTTATATAATTTCCACTTCTTTTTTAAGATTCTCTGTTTCTTAGCTGGATGTGGTGGCGCACGCTTGTAATCCTCCTGTCTCAGCTTCTCGAGTACTGGGATTGCAGGTGTGCGTCACCATGCCTGGCTTCATATAATGATTAAAAAAAAATAGGCTTAGCCAGGCATGGTGGCACACGCCTGCAATCTCAGTATTTGGGAGGCTGAGACAGGAGGATTGCAGATTCAAAGCCAACCTCAGCAACTTAGTGAGACCCTATTTCCAATTAAAAAAATAATATCAGAGCCGGGCGTGGTGGTGCACGTTTGTAATCCCAGTACTTTGGGAGGCAGAGACTGGAGGATCCAGGTTGGCGGCCAGCCCCAGCCCCCCCCCCTCCTTAGTGAAGGCCCTCCGCAACTTCGTGAGACCCGGTTTCAAAATAAAGTATAAAAAATAGGGCCGGGGTGTAGCATGGAGGCAGAACTCCCCTGGGTTCAGTCCCCGGTACCGCAAAAAAAATAAATAAATAAATAAATAAAAATAAAAAAAATAAAATCAGTCTGGGGGTATAGCTCAGAGGTAGAATGTCCCAGGTTCAATCCCCAGCAACAAACACACACACACACACACACACACACACACGAACACACACAATAGGGTTTATTTTTGTAGGACAGTTTTAGGTTTACAGCAAAATTGAATGGCAGGTACAAAGGTTTCCCACATACCCCTGCCCTACACATACACAGCCCTCCACCACCATCACCCTCAGGCACAGAGTGGTCCATTTGTCACAACCAGTTGAACCTGCGTTGGCGCATCATCACCACTTGGGGCCTACAGTGCACATCAGGGTTCCTTCTTGGTGTTGAACATTCTGTGAGTTTGAACAAATGCTTCATGACATGACCTACCACTACAGTGTCATCTAGAACTGTTTCCCTGCCCTAGGAGTTCTCTGGGCTCTGTCTATTCACCCTCTTTCCCCACAGCTAGTGAATTTTCCCTTTCGGTGATTGTATTTTTCAACTCTGGAATTTCTTTTTTTTTTTTTTTTGAGGTACTAGGGCTTGAACCCAGGGGCATTCTACCTCTGAGCTACACCCCCAGCCCTATTTTATTTTTATTTTGAAACAGGGTCTCACTAAATTGCAGAGGGCCTTACTAAGTAGCTGAGGCTGGCTGCGAACCTACGATCCTTCTGTCTCAGCCTCCCAAGTACTGGGATTACAAGTGTGCGACACCACACCCAGCTATCAACTCTGGAATTTCTATTTGATTCCTTTTATATAATTTCCACTTCTTTTTTAAGATTCTCTGTTTCTTAGCTGGATGTGGTGGCGCACGCTTGTAATCCCAGTACTTGAGAGGCTGAGGCAGAAGGATTGCAGGCTTACGGCCAGCCTCACCAACTTAGTGAGGCTCTCCACAACTTAGACCCTGTTTCCAACTAAAAAATAAAATAGGGCAGGGGGTGTAGCTCAGAGGTAGAATGCCCGTTGGTTCAATCCCCAGTACCACAGGGGAAAAAAAAAGATTCCTTGTTTCTTGTGTGATTGTCATATTTTTACTTAATTCTTTGAACTTATAGTATCTGCTTAGAGGTCTTGCTGAACTCAACATCTGGTCCCACTCAGTCTAAATTTATGGGAACTGCCTTTCCCATAAATTTAGACCACACTTTCCTATTTGTTTTTCTGTCTCATAATTTTTTGTTGAAACTTAAATGACTTCTCATTAGAAGGAGTAGATTGCAGAAGGCAGATTATATATCTGGATTCTGGATTGTTTTCCTGAGTTGTTTGTTTCAATGAAGTTGTCTGGACTTTACAGCAAAGTCTGCCTCCCCCATAGTGTGTGGCCTCTGTTGTCTCTGCTCATTTTAAATTTGTTTCTATTTTTTGCCTGGCTTCCTAGGGTTGCAACACCTATGGCTTCCCATATAGCTTAGTAGTCAGCCAATGATTTCGGCAGAGGCTGTGCTCAAATACTTCTGGCAAAAGGTTTCTGTCCCCAGGCAGGCAGCTGGGTGGGTTAGCAATCATAGTCCACATTCACCCAGACCCCTGCTGTCTCTGCCTTCTCTTTCCCCTGGTAACTCTTGGGAGCTCCTAACACAGACAGGAGTTCCCCAGAAAGCCAGGGGTGGTAGAGAGTTCCTGGCTTAGTGCTCACCCCATATGGGATCACAACCCCAGGTGATCAGCTCTGTCAGTTTTCCCAGTAGTTTTTGCCAAATTCATCACTTTTAGTTACCAGCTCAGGGTTTCACCTCCCACCCTACAGTTACTCTCTGCTGCTGCGTTTTGTTTTGTTTTGTTTTGTTTTTTTCAGAGCAAGTGAAACTCTCATGGGTTTTCTGAACCAGGAGCAGAGGCTGCACTCTTCTCACTCTTTCCACCAGAGCTGAGCAGTTTTTCACAAGTAGTCTCTTCTCAGTGTGTTGTGTGCTCCTGCCAAGTCCCAGAACTCTTGAGGCAGTGAGTTTCGATGCTTTTGTCCAGGTATAGGCTTGTTTTTCTGTGGGGAGGGTCCAGTGACCTCCCTACCAGGCCATAGCTGAACTTGGCTCTCTTTGTAGTTCTAAACACTTGTTCTCAAGTTTGGGTTTCTGTGGATGCATGACATCGGTGATCAACTTGGAGGTCT
Source organism: Glis glis (assembly GCA_004027185.1). Lineage (NCBI taxonomy): Eukaryota > Metazoa > Chordata > Mammalia > Rodentia > Gliridae > Glis > Glis glis. The sequence continues at coordinate 35,048 of PVJS01001882.1, read as the reverse complement.
TATAAGTGGAATCCCAAGTTTTTTTTTTTTTATGGCACGGGGGATTGAACCCAAGGGGCATTCTACCTCTGAGACACACCTCCAGCCCTATTTTTTTATACTTTATTTTGAAACCAGGTCTCACGAAGTTGCGGAGGGCCTCACTAGGTAGAGAGAGAGACAGGGAGAGAGAGAGAGAGAGAGAGAGAGAGCTGAGGCTGGCCGCGAACCTGGATCCTCCAGTCTCCACCTCCCAAAGTACTGGGATTATAAACGTGCGCCACCACACCCGGCCCTATTTTATTTTTTTTTATTTTGAAACAGGGTCTCACTAAGTTGCGGAGGGCCTCACTAAGTTGCTGAGGCTGGCCACGAACCTGCAATCCTCCTGTCTCAGTCTCCCAAGTACTTGGATTACAAGTTTCGAAATCCATGGTCTGCCTTTCCTCAGCTCACTCATGGCACTCCTCTGCCTGGGGTCTCCTGTATGCCTGGGGCTCTTGCAGCGCTCCTTTGTTCCATAGATCAGTTTTGCCATTCTTTTCTTTTCTTTTTTATTTATTTATTCATTTTTTTGTCAGTACGGGGATTGAACCCAGGAGTATTCTACCTCTGGGCTACACCCCCAGCCCTATTTTTTATTCTTTATTTTGAAACAGGGTCTCACTAAGTTGCAGAGGGCCTCACTAAGTAGCTGAGGCTGGCTGCGAACCCGGATCCTCCAGTCTCGGCCTCCCAAGTACTGGGATTATAAGCGTGTGCCACCACGCCCCGCCCATTCTTTTATTTTAAATTTACTTCATGGATAGGTCATTAACTGCTCCCCATGGTTGGAAATTTAAGTTATTTTCAGGTTTTTCATGTTTGGTTAACATCCTTATAACAAAATCCTCGCAAACATTATTGCTTCTTCAAAATCCTTTCTTAGAAGCATCCCTGATCTGAAAATACAAAATCTGAACTGTTCCAAAATCCAAAACTTCTTGAGTATGGACATGACGCCTCGAGTAGAAAATTCCACACCTGACTTCTTGTGACAAGTCGCACACTAAATTTTATATTGTATTTTTATACATTTTATACATGTAATTATATATTGTATAAAATGACATCAGGCAGCTGGGTGTGTTGGCACATCCCTGTAATCAGAGTACTTGGAAGTCTGAGATCACAGGTTCAAGGACAGCCTCAGCAATTTAGCAAGACCCTGTTTCAAAATAAAAATGGGGCTGGGGTGGGGCTCAGAGGTAGAACGCCCCTGGGTTCAATTCCTAGTACCAAATAATAATAACAAAAATAAAAAGGGCCGGGGTATAGCTCGGGGATAGAATGCCCCTGGGTTCGATCCCCAGTACCAAAAAATTTTCTATAAAAAATAATAAAAGCCGGGTATGGTGGCACACACCTGTAATCCCAGTACTTGGGAGATTGAGGCAAGAGGATAACAGGTTCAAGGTCAGCCTCAGGAAGCAGTGAGACTCATCAACCTAGCAAGACCCTGTTTGAAAATTTAAAAAAATAGGGCTGGGGTATAGCTCAGAAGTAGAATGCCCCTGGGTTCAATCTCTAGCACCACACACACAAAAATTAATCATAATAATAGCCAGCCGTGGTGGCACACGTTTGTAATCCCAGTACTTTGGGAGGCGGAGACTGGAGGATCTGGGTTCGCGGCCAGCCTCAGCTCTCTCTCTCTCTCTCTGTCTCTCTCTCTCTCTCTCTCCTTAGTGAGGCCCTCTGCAACTTCGTGAGACCCGGTTTCAAAATAAAGTATAAAAAATAGGACCGGGGGCGTAGCGCTGAGGTAGAATACCCCTGTGTTCAATCCCTGGTACCACAAAAAACAAACAAACAAACAAAATAATAATAAAATGACTTTAGGCTATGTGTATAAGGTTTATATGAAACAAATGGCATGGTCCCATCCCCAAGATATCTCATTATGTTTATGCAAATGTTCCAAAATCCAAAGGCAAAAAATTCAAAATCCCAAACACTTCTGGTCCCAAGCAATTTGGGTAAGAAACACTCAACCTGTACCAAGTTGGGTGTTTTGTTTTTTTTTGGTACTGGGGATTGAACCCAGCCCTTTTTATTTTATTATTTGGAAACAGGGTCTCACTAAATTGCAGAGGGCCTCACTAAGTTGCTGAGGCTGTCCTTGAACCTGCAATCCTCCTGTCTCAGCCTCCCAAGTACTGGGATTACAGGCATGCGCCACCACGCCTAGCTTGTACCAAGTTTTAAGGCCTTTAATATTACCAAAGATTTAGCCCGGTGTGGTGGCGCATGCTTGTAATCCCAATACTTGGGAGGCTGAGACAGGAGGATCGCAGGTTCCCGGGCAGCCTCAGCAACTTAGTGAGACCCTGTTTCCAAATAAAAAACAAAATAGGGTTGGGGATATATCCCAGAGGTAGAAGGCCCCTGGGTTCTATCCCCAGTACCACACACACACAAAAAAAATTACCGAAGATTCCTCTAGAAAGGTTTGGTTGATGGTGTGTGTATGTGTGTGATGCGGGATGTAATCAAATTCACCTCTGGGCTAGGCCTCCCTCTGGTCCTCAGTTGTGTGGGACTTTTCAGCCACAGTCCCCACTGCTTTTGAAGCATCATCTCAAACTACTGGTGCCACTTCCTCATTGGCAGTACCCTGTGTGCCCAAGAACAGCCGGGATGAGAAGAAACAACCCAGAATCCTGACCTAGGGCCACATCTGAGGCCGACGTGCACCCGTGGGAGGGAGCTCACCAACACTTCTCCTCGGTTCCATCTCCCTCCTTCCCACCCACCAATTCCCACCTAGGAGGACAGCCCCAGCTGAGTCATAATGCGCATGCCAGCCTCGGTGCTCTTGTGGGCGTAGAACAGTTTCCTGTCTGAGGTGATGGCACGTAGTGGTAGTTGGTGGTTGGTTCATCATGTCTTTATTTGGTGAAGTTCATGGTTGCAGGCCTGTGTCTGTCCCCACATTTCCTCTTCATTCTCTCTTTCTGTCTTGGTTTTGGTTTTAATTTTACTCGTGCACTGATATCTAAACATCATGACATTGCTACTATAACTGGGTTCTCTAGTTGGCTTGGGGAGGACTCTGTGCCTTGTGCACACATATCCACTCCACCACATGCCTGCCTGAGGGAGCTCTACTGAGGAGAGGCCATGGGGAGCTCTACTCACAAGGTTCTCTATCACATTGTCACCCTAGCCTGGATAGCTGGGCGCAACACAAGGCATCTCCTCAGAGCAGCCAGGAGCATCCTACGAGAGGATTCGAGTGTGTGCATGTGTGTATGTATGTGTGCAGATGTGTCCAGTGTGTATGTGTGTGAGTGCATGTGCATATGTAGATGTGTCTGTGAGTGTATGTATGCATATGTATTGTATATGCATATGTATATGCGTGTGAGTGAATTTGACTGTTGGGAAGTGCATGTGTATGTACATGTGTAAATGTGCGTATGTATGTATGTGTGTGAGGAAGTGTGTGTGTGAAAGTGCATGTGGTGTGTGTGAGAAAGTGCACATGTATATGTCTTTAAGTGTATGTGTATAGCTGGGCATGGTGGTGCATGCATGTAAGCCCAGTACTTGGGAGGCTGAGATAGGATCACAGGTTCGCAGCCAGCCTCAGCAACTTAGGGCCTCTGCAACTTAGTGAGACCCTTTTTCAAAATAAAGAATAAAAAATAGGTCTGGGGGTGTAGCTCAGAGGTAGAATGCCCCTGGATTGAATCCCTAGAACTGCAAAAAAATAAAGTGTATGTGTATGAAAGTGCATGTATGTGCATGTGTGAAGGTGTGTGCATATGAAGGTGTATGCATGAGTGAAGGTGTATGTGTGTATGTGTGTGAAGGTGGGTGGGTGTGTGTGTGAAGGTGAGTATGTGCGTGTGTAAAGGTATGTGCATGTGTGAAAGTGTATATGTGCATTTGTGAAGATGTGTATGTGTGTGTGTGAAGGTGTATGTGTGAAAGTGTGTGCAGGTATGTGTGTATGCATGTGAGGTGTATGTGGTATGTGAAGGTGCATGTGTGTGAGGGAGAAGGAATGTTTGTTTTCCTCCTGTCTGTCACTCCTCTGTGCACGGCCGTGGAGCATGTGTTTGGCCAGCAATGTCTGAGCCGCTGCCTCCTGTGGCTCTTTCTGCAGGTTCTCCCATGGGCAAGTGGTCTCTGTGGATGAGCTGCGCCCCTTCCAGGACCCAGACCTGAGCTTGCTCCATTCTGGCTCTGCGTGTCTGGCCAAGCACCAGGATGGCCTCTGGCACCCGGCTCGGATCGTTGGTGAGGCTGGCCGCGGGGCCCTCCCTGGTGGAGCTGTACTGAGTGAGGCTCTTCCTAAAAGGCCCCTCTCTGCTTCTCCCTTCCCCACTCCTCTGGGTCAGGAGTTCAGGACTACATCTGGGCCCAAAAGGAGCAAGTCTGCCCTGGCCTTGGTCCTGCCTCACTCCTATTTCTCCCATGGCTCCTGTTCTCCTCTCCTATCACGGCTACTGACTTGCAGCCCATCTCTGCCTCCCCAGATGTGGACAGCGGCTACTACACAGTCAAGTTTGACTCACTGCTGCTGAAGGAGGCTGTGGTGGAGGGGGACAGCATCCTGCCCCCTCTGCGCACGGAGGCGGCCGAGTCCTCTGACTCAGACAGTGGCGATATGGGTGACTCCAGCTATGCCAGAGGTACAGCAGCAGCTCGGTGGCCAGAGCCAGGAAGGTAGGGCGTGCAGCAGGGTTGGTGGCAGTCGCCCTGAGAAGCGCACTGCTGAAGGGACAAGTGTAGAGTGAGTGACTGCAGCGCAGCCAGCTCAGCATGGGGACCCAAGGCAGAGGGGCTGGGGGACCAGAGAGCTCCTGATGGGCCTGGGGTAGGGACAGAGAGCTGGCCTTTGCCTTCGAGGCGCACATGCAAAAGTCAGGAGCTGCCTGACATGAAGCTGTAGCCATACTAAGGGCAGGCAAGGACTGCTGGGCCAGAGCTACCAAGGAGTCTCAGAGAGTGACTCCCTCAAAGGCTTCCCAGACTTAGGACCTAGGCACCTGGTGTGTGGGCGCAGAAGGGATCCTGGGAGATGGAGAGTGTGACCAGACAGCTGGGAAGGAAGTTCCAGGAAGAGGAATGGTTGGGCAATGTCTAGCCCTCCCAAGGGGTTGGTGAGGATAAAGAGGAAGAGGTGTCCCTGGAGGCCTGTGATGTGTGGTGGTTTTTGAGCCACAGGGCTCAAAGCATCCTTGAACCCTGTGGCTTATCATGTGTCCTTGGACAGATGATAAGCCACAATGCAGTCAGCTCACCACCTGGAGGTGCTAGAGCACCCACAGCAGGCCTGGAGGCCTGGCAGGGGTCAGAGGTACAGGGGGTCAGGGCCCTGCCTGGGAGCCCAGCTCTTGGGTGTCACTGGTCAGAGCCCAGCACACCACTCAGAGTCCTCTGGCCTGGCTGAGCTGCTACCCTCTGTTCCTGCAGTGGTGGAACCAAGTGCTGTGGACACCGGGACCTGCAGCTCAGCCTTTGGTGGCTGGGAGGTGCACACACGGGGCATCGGTTCCAGGCTCCTCGCCAAGATGGGCTATGAGCTTGGCAAGGGTAAGTGCGTGCTGCTGAGGGGGGCCCTTCCACACAGTCCTGGGGCCCCACAGCAGCAACAGCAGCAGCAGCAGCAGTGCCAGCCCCACGTCTTCCCTAGGTCTGGGCAAACACGCTGAAGGCCGGGTGGAGCCCATCCACGCTGTAGTGTTGCCTCGAGGGAAGTCATTGGACCAGTGTGCGAAGACCCTGCAGAAGAGGACCAAGCGGGGCCAGGCTGGTACCATCAGGCCCCGGAGGCACCGGGGCAGTGGGGGTGGGCCTGGGGGCCGCCCACCCCCTAGGAATGTGTTTGACTTCTTGAATGAAAAGCTGCAGAGCCAGGCTCCTGGGGCCCTGGAGGCTGGGGAGGCCCTGCCAAGCAGGAGGAACAAGGACATGTACCACGCCAGCAAGAGCACCAAGCAGGCCCTGAGCCTGCGGCTCTTCCAGACTGAGGAGAAGATCGTGCAGACCCAGCGGGACATCCGGGGTATCCAGGAGGCCCTCACTCGGAATGCTGGCCGGTATGTATGGGGCCCCAGCCTAGGGTGGCCCCAGCCTAGGACAGGTACGAGAGGTCACCTGACCTAAGGGTGACTTCTGAGTCTGAGTGGGTCTGGGTGTAAGACAGGCAGTGGCCACAGCAGCAGGGGTCCTAGTGTCAGTGGCTAGGAGGCCACACTGACTGGCAGGCCCTCTCTAGGCACAGTGTGGCTGCAGCACAGCTGGAGGAAAAGCTGGCAGGAGCCCAGCGGCAGCTGGGGCAGCTCCGAGCTCAGGAGGCAGGCCTGCAGCGGGAGCAGCGGAAGGCAGACACCCACAGGAAGATGACAGAGTTCTAGAGGCCTTGCCTGCACCATGGATGGAGCCCTGGGACTCCAGCTCCCACTGCCTTGGCGGGAAGACCAGCTGTCACTCCAGAAGAGGCACCAGTCCACTCCTGGGTTGCCCCCCTTTCAGCCCCTCCAGCCTGCAACATATGGACACTGCTGAGTGGAGACAGGCTGAAGGGTCACTTCTGGACACTTGCCCACTATGCCAGTGTCTTGGGGCATCTCCTTAGCGAGGACATTAAAGTGATTTTGTCACAGTGTTACTCAGTGGAGACTTGGCTGACTACAGGGTGTCTGGGGAGGGGTTTCTGCAGGGTTTGGCGACAGGCTGGGCTGGAGGGGTCATGGGTGAGGCCACTCCCCCTGCCCAGGGTAAGAGGGCCCAGGAGAACAACATTCTCCCTTCCCACCCTTCTATGACCCAGGTGGGTAAGAGCCCAGGGTGCCCATAGTGTCCAGTGCTCACACAGGTGGAGCTCTGTGAGTGGAGACGGCCCTCAGGAGCACTGTTAGGGAGGCAGGTGGACCTGGCCAGGAAGGTTTGGAGTTCGGTACTGGGTTTGGTGGCCACTGCCCATCCAGCCAACCTGCTTTGGCCACCCCTTGTTGGCAAGTACATTCAGTGGGTGTGGAGGGGACCTGAGATGGGTGCTCACAGAGTATGGACTTGATGGAGGGCGTGGCCTTGGCAGGTGGAGGAGGTCGGGTGGGGCTGCTGCAGAAGCAGCTGCAACAGCAGGCCTGGTGGTGGCTGCTGGGGAGGTGCTGCGAAGCAGGGCAGGAAGTGAGGTGGGGAGCTCGCTGAGGGCCCACAAAGACTTTCCTGGCTGCCCCAGACAGGGCAGAGGAGGAGCCGCGTGGTGGCTGTGGTAAGTGCCTGCTCTGCCCTCTAGCCTGGGCAGTTCCCCCCCCCACCCCATGTCCTTCTGGGGTCTGAGAGGGCTAGGTCCTGCCTGGTCAGGGCATTGGGACCTGGCTGTGGCCTGGTTAGTCAGTGCAGGCCTCCCTATGCAAAAAGCCACTCATGGAGTCTGGGTAGACTGACCCTGACCTCTCCCTAACTCCAGTAGTACATTGAAAGGCCCTTACTCCCAGCAGCTTTGCTAAGACCAACCCCAAGAAGTGTCCTGTGGTAGGGATGGGGTGGGGGGAGGAGAGCCAGGGAAGGGGGGGGCGTGTGTTGCCCAGAGCATCCCTTTCCTGCCTGCTGCTCCACATTTTAGTTCTTCAGGGGGCCAGGTTCTGCATCACCTGAGACAAGGGTCCACACCTGGGCAGGGTGGCTGTAGGTGAGGTCTGTGGCCTGTGGCTCACAGGCCCAGGGTTATGGCCTCACAGGCTTCCCCAGATCTTGCGCTTGGGCTGCAGTGACCACAGCACAACTTTGGCTAGGTCACAGCTGCCCTAGGCATGCTCGGCCATTACTGTGGCCACCACTGACTGCGAAGGTGCAGGCAGAGCACCCCTTCACCAGGAGCCCTTCGCCAGAGTGGACAGGTAGGCACCCCTGTGTGAGGCAGTACTGCAAAGCCTGGGGGTTTCTGGTGTGCTGAGTCAGAGCCAAGGGGAGGAGCCTGCCATCAGGGTGAGGTGTACAGGCGGGGCTCCCAGATGTGTCCCCTTCTCTCAGCCAGCCTCTAGTGTCCCTCTCTTCTGCCCCCAGGCCCCCGCTTCGCAGGATGGGGCCACCGATGCCCTTGGCCCTGCCAGCCCTCTGGGTCCTAGGGTGCTTCTCCCTGCTCCTCTGGCTGTGGGTGCTGTGCACAGCCTGCCACAGGTATGTCCTTGGCGCTCAGGTTCCTCCTGGACCCTCGCCTTCCACTGCCCAGAGCCAGAGTCACCAGAGCAGGCCCATGCAGTGGCTCTGCAGGCACCACCACATGCATCCACACTGGGTTCGCATCAGCAGCTGACGCCCCTGCCCCTACCTCTGCCCCCTGGCCTGATGATGCTCTTGCCCCCAGGGAGCGGGCACCGAGGTGGCGGGCCAGGCTGCAGAGCAGCACAATGCCAGTGGAAACGGTGAGTGCCAGGCTGTCCCTGGGGCCAGGGTGGTGCCTGCAGGGGACCGATCAGCCTTCCTTGCCCCCAGTCACTGCTGAGACAGACCCACCTCTGCTCCCTCAGCAAGTCTGACACCAGGCTGCAGGAGCTGCACCGTGGCCCACGCAGTAACACAGGTGAGCCACTGGGAGGGCTCAAGGCAGGACTGGCTGCCTGCTATTTCCCCAGGGTCAGACCTGTACCCACTAAAGTGACCTCTACCCTGATTCCATTCCTAGCCCCGCGGCCTGCCAGCATGGATCTCCTGCACCCACACTGGCTGGAAGTATCCAGGGGCAGCCCCAGGCCCCAAGCAGCCCCCTCCACCTTCCCACCCCAGCAGCTGCCTGGAGCCCTTCCCACTGCTGCCGCCCCCTCCATCAGTCCTGAGGCCACCTATTCGAACGTGGGACTGGCCGCAATTCCCAGGGCCAGTCTGGCTGCCAGCCCTCTGGTGTGGGCAGGGACACGGCTGACCACTGGCTGTGCCAGACCTGGGCCCTGGGCCAGACCTGTGGTGGCTGAATATGCCTGCATCCAGAAGCTCAAGAGGACAGATCAGGGCCCCCAAGAACCGCAGCAAGGGAAAACGACTATGACCCCAGCTGCTCAGGTAAAGGGCCTAGGTGGGGCACAGCAGGTGGGGCTGGCAGGTCTTAGCAGGGTGGACGGTGCTGACCCCTCCCTGGGTCTGCTCCCTCTCTCCAGGTGGACATCCTGTACTCCAGGGTCTGCAAGCCTAAAAGCAGGGACCCAGGACCTGCCACAGACCAGGAGGACCCCAAAGGTGGGGGAGCAGTTTCCACCCTAAGGAGTGACTTGGCCTGTGAGGCCCTTCCTCTCAGGGGCCTGGGCATGGACAGCAGCTCCCTGGAAAATGTGTATGAGAGCATCCAGGAGATGGGGGCCCCTGAGCGACTGGAGCCCCCCCACTCTTCCTATTAGTATACGTGGACATATTCAGGGCAACAAGGCTCCCTGCTTCCACTTGCCTCTGCCCAGGGAGGCTGGAGAGACCGTTCCATGCCCCACAGCTGGCAGCACAAACCCCCATCCCAGGGCTGCCAGCCCGCCAGGTCCTGGCTACTCCCAATGGTGTCCTCTCCCTCACTCCACAGAAGGCCTGCGTCCTAATAAATCACCATCAAACAAGGATGGACATGCAATGCCTCACAGCCTGCCCTTCTTGAGCACTGGGAGGGTTGGATGGGTACTTTCCGGAAGAATCAGAGATGTCCCCTCCTGGCTTTGGGGGTGGACTCTCACCTGGATGCGCGGGCCCTGGCAGGGAGGCCATGCACTGACTGTTCGGGCTGGAAAGTCAGTGGTGGGGAAGACGAGCCCCCTGCGGTGATGGTTCCATCCCTCGGTGTCCTAGGGGCAGTGCCTGCTGAAAGGGTGGCCGCCCAGGGTGGGACTTGGGCCCTGAGCTCCACGGAAGGGCTCCACCAGCCCCTGGGGTTACGTAAAGTGGACGGAGGTGGGCAGTCGTGCGTTAAAGAATAACCTGGTCAGGGCGGCCGGCCAAGGAGACGCGGCCCCTTCCCGGCTCTGGCCGCTCAGTGAGCACACTCCTGGGGAAGTCGGCGGCGGGGAGCGCGGGAGCCAGCCGACCCCCTCCGCAGGCCAGCGCGGGAGCGCCGGGGCGGGGCCGCGAGCGCGGGGTGTTGATGCGCGCGCCGGCCAATGGGCGCGCGCGCCGGGGCGGGGGCGTGGCCGGCTGTGCGGCGCGGGATCCAGGCCGGGGGTCGGCGGCCCGGCCAGCCCCGCTCGGCCCGGGGCCCGGTCCGGAGAGTCGGGCCTCGCTGCTGCAGTCTCGGCGGCCGGCCGGCCATGGAGGCCGAGCGCCCCCCGGCGCTGGGCCCGGGCTGCGAGCGCCCCCCGCCCCGCGCCGCCCAGGACCCCGGTGCGCTGCAGACCGAAGCGCTTTGGCTGTGCGCGCAGGGGCCGGGTCCGCGCGCCGCGCCGGCGACGGTGCCCGCGCCGCCGCAGGTACCGGTGGGCGGGGGCACCGACAAAGTTTCTCTCTTCGCAAAGATGGCGTCGGGGCTGCACAAACTTTGGGCCCCGAGGGTGTGGCAGCGGGGGGCGGCCGCGTCGGTCCGTGAGTGTCCGTGGGTCCGGCCGGGGAAGCTTTCCGCCGCCCGAGCCGGGGCGGGGCCGGAGGAGGGGCCGCCGTCCACACCGGCTGCAGCCAATGTGGGGGGCGGGCGCCGAGCGGACTTGGGGCGCAGGCTGGGGGCCCGGGTCGTTGCCTCCATTGAGTCTCCCCCATCCGCAGGGCCCTTCCGTGGGCGGCGGCTTTGCGGGCTTGGAGTTCGCGCTGCCGCAGGAGCCGCGCGCCGCGGACCTAGGGGCCCCGGGGACGTGGGCGGGGGCGGCGGCAGGGCTCCCGACGCCGTCGGCGCACATCCCGGTGCCAGCGCAGAGGTGAGCCAGGGGGCTAGTGCCCCGGGACTAGGTGGGTGTGTGCACACGTGCGGCAGTGTGTGCAGGGGCGGTGGTGTGCAGGGGCGCGGGACTTCTGCCTTCCCTCTTCTCCCCTCCCCTCCGGAGTTCTAGGCGAAGGGCAGGTCGGGATCTGAACTGGGTTTCTACCTCCCTTTCCCCCAGCTCAGCTCTCCAGCCCTGAAAGAGTTGGGCAGAATGATCAGTGCCTTGGGGGCCATAGTGCAGAACTGGGAGGGGCAGCTGTGTCAGTTTCTGTGAAGAGGCTGTGCAGTCTGCGTGTGGCTAGCTGTCCAGGAATCCCTGGGGCTCCTGCCACCATCCCCCTACCCGGTGGTGCTCACACCTCTGGCTGGCTGCGGCAGCAGGGGTAGGCTCCGTCCTGACCGGCTGGGGCCTGGGGATCGGCCTGTGCTTGGAGCTCAGTCTTCTCCTGGCTGCCCCGACTGCTGGCTGCTCCCGCCTCCTAGACCTGGCACAAGGCCCACAGCTGCTGTTGCACAACGCTGGTTAATGTGTGATTGGGGTGGGGGGGATCCAGGGCTGGCCCCTGCACCACCAGTGGGGCCTCAGGCCCCTGCCCTGCACCACAGTCTTCAGGAGCCACAGTGGAACAAAGCCCAGGCTGTGGAGAACTTAGGCTTTGGGGAGCACCCAGCCAGCCCTTTTCCTGGCGGTTCCTAGCTATTTTCTGCTCTGCAACCAGAGCTGGGGGTGGAGCCAGGCCTCCTGCCCAGCCAAGAGTGAGGCAGCCTGTTGCCTGCACACGTGCCCCGGCCTGCGCATGCACGTGCACGCTGGGTCGGGGAGGGGCCTAGAGCACTTGTTGGGCCCCACCCCACCTGCACCCTGCCCCCCTCTTCTCCAGAATACCCCCAGGAAAAGCCCGCCTGGAGGAGGTCATGGCTGCTGCAGCCCTTACAAGCCTGTCCACCAGCCCCCTCTGTCTGGGGGCCCCAGATGCAACCTTTGGCCCAGGTGAGACTCAGAAGTCTATGCTCAGCTGCAGGCAGGTTACAGAACTGCTGTCCCCCAGGACCCTGAAGCCACCAGCCTCGGGGCCAAGCAGAGTCCACAGATCTGCCACACCACCTTCTTGAGCTCTCTTTCTAAAGTGGACATCTGAACCTTCAGTGCCCCTCACCAAGTCCAAAGCTTCAGAGCCCTGGGCCTTCGTGAGCTGTCCACCTTCCCTTTGCTGGCCACGCTGCTTCCCAGCCATGCCAGGTCTCCCTTCCCCTCCCCTCCCCTACCCTGGAGAGCCTTCCCTCCAACCCCTGTGGTCAGTTCCTCTTCTGAGGTTCTCTGCCTTCCAAGCCCAGCTGAACAGTCGGCAGCTCAGTCAGGGATTCGCAACCAGCAGCTTCTGCAGGGTTGCTCAAGCCCACCTGAGGTCTTAAGGGTGGCATGTCCCTGCAGAGCCCAGCTTGAAGCCTTGGAAGGAGGCCCTGGTACAGCCATCAGGCAGCTACAGCAGCAGCAGCAACAGCGAAGACTCTGGTTGGGACCTGGCCAGCGACCAGTCCTCTCCGCCCACCCCATCACCCCCACTGCCCCCTGAGACAGCCCACTTTCTGTTTGGGGAGCCCACCCTGAGGAAGCGGAAGGTGAGCTGGGAGCAGCCCTGGGCGGGTAGAGAGACAGCTGCCGCTGACACACACCCTATCGCCCAGAGCTCGGTCCAGGTGGTGTTCCAGTGCCTGTGGAAGAGCTGTGGGAAGGTGCTGCGCTCGGCGTCCGCGATGCAGAGACACATCCGCCTGGTGCACCTGGGGTGCGGCGGGGCTGCGGGCCGGGTGGTGGGGCTAGGCCAGGCCAGCACTGCACTTCAGCTCCTAACCCTAACCCCAGCAGGAGAAGGGCGGAGCCGGAACACAGTGATGGCGAGGAAGACTTCTACTACACAGAGCTGGATGTTTGTGTGGACACACTGACCGACGGGCTATCCAGCCTGACCCCGGTGTCCCCCACAGCCTCCATGCCACCCGCCTTCCCCCGCCTGGAGCTGCCTCAGCTGCTGGAGCCCCCCGCTGCACCCAGCCTGCTGCAGCCCCTGGCCCCACCCCCATACCCTGTGCTCAGCTCTGCAGCCTCCACCCAGGCATGCCACAGTGATCATGCCTACCAGGCTGGTGAGGCCACAGGCAGCAGCTGGAGGCGGGCCTCGGGGTGCTCTGGAGAGGAGCAAAGCCCAGGCTGCGGCTCCCCCCGGCACTGCCTTGCACCTATCTGCCTGGATCCACAGCCTACAGAGGGCCAGGCAGGCACACCAGCCCTGCCCTCTAAGTTTGGTGCCAGTCTGAGGTGTGTGCTGGTTGAAGGGTTAGGTGGGTGCCAAGTGGGGAAGGTCCCGGCTGATAGACTTCATGCCCCATGTGTCCCCCCAGGAAGCCCCGTGGTGATGCCAAGAAGTGCCGGAAGGTATATGGCATGGACCACCGGGACCTGTGGTGCACAGCCTGCCGCTGGAAGAAAGCCTGCCAGAGGTTCCTGGACTGAGCCCATTGGTGCTGCTGCCCACCTCCCACCCACTGCCAGGCTTGGCAGGACAACCCTCGGGGAGCCCTGGGGCCTGGCCTCCTCCCACTGCAAGAACTGTTCTAGTGCAGGAGGGAGTGGGGAGCTGGTCACCGTGGACCCCCCCGGGGGTGGGGTCCTGCTACTCAAAGTGCCTTTGAAGAAGCCAGCTTTTTGCACTAAAGTCACACCACACCGCTGTCTGCCTGCCCCTGGGGTGACTCCTCTCTGCCTGTTGGCCCACGGACTTGTCAAGGACATCGATGGACCAGCTGTGGGGGCCAGTCCAAGATGCACTTTGAGGGGCATCAGGGAAGAGACTCTCCCGTCCCCCCCCCTTCATGTGATGGTTTGAGGGCCAGGGCTGACGTTTTGCCGTACTTGTGAAGCTCAGGTGTCTCCCGTCTGGGCCACCAGGCGAGGAGAAAAATTAAACATTTGGGTTTTTTTTCCAGAAGTTGAGTCTGCCTCCTGGAGTAAAGGGGTGGGACCAGGACCCTGTGTTGGGTAGGGGTGGCGGGAGGACGGTGACCAGCCATGGGGCTGTGTTGAGGCCAGAGGAAGGGCGCTGTCTGAAACACACAGGAGACCTCTGCTTGGAGCAGCAATTTCCCAATTTATTGAAAGTGATCGTTTGCAAGAATGTCTACGCTAATCCCGTCACAGAAAGGAAACCCACAGGCGGGCCTGGAGCACACCTAGGCAGACAAGAAACCGCGAGACCACTAAAGAGGAGAGAAGGTAACGTTCACCTGTCCTGTGGCTACAGAGAAGCAGGACAACAGAGCTGTGATTTCCCACCGACTGATTATGAAAAACCTCCTTCCCCAAATATTAAACACATCTTCAATACAAACACAGGTTTATAATAATTAATATAAAGTCAATATAATAGATTATCCCCAGAAAAAAATCAACAGTCTCCAAACACTGCCCTTTTTTTTCTTTTTTTTTTTTTTGTCTACTCTGTTTTTGATGACAGGTTGAAAGCATGTTGAAAAAAATAAATATTTAAGGAAAGCACACACAGCACCCTCACTACAAGTGGTTCTAAAAGGGCCGCGTACAAAACACATAGGATCTAAAAAACAAAAGACAACCACCATGAAGTATGGCTTTCTTAAGAGTTGCACATGTCACAGAATGAGCCAAAGTAAGATTATCTTTCATAATATTGCAAAAGTTCCAGTTTTTGCATTTACTCGGTTTTCTTTTTTAAAAAGGAAGATGTGCAAAGTTGGAAGCATAGCTGTATCTTTTGAGTCAGGTCCCTGTAGAGTCCTGGCAGTGTCCTGTTTCCCAAAACCCAGACAGTCCAAATATACAACCTGGTCAGGATCCAGAGCTGGATAGAAAACTCATATGGTTCCCTGCCCCCCCAATAGGACCCCCCCAATGGACTGTATTTCCTACTTTGGTGTTGCAAACACCAAAATACAAATAGACACCAACAAAAAAAAATACAAAATGTGAAATGTAATCTACACATTTTTTACTCTTCATAAAAAAATATTTATTAGTTTGAACATTGATTTAAAAAAAAGCAGTCACGTTAAAAAAAAAAAACCAACCTTCATTACATATGTCTTTTTCCCTCCATGCCTCCTGAGAGAAGGATGTGTTCATCTGGGTCTTTAAATTCCACACTCTCCAATTAGCAAACGGAACGAGAACAACAGACCTGCCACACAGCAAAGAAGGTGGTAGACAGGGATCGGGACCCTTGGTTTCCCAGGACAGTATCGTGGTTTCAAGGAAATGCCCCTGTGGCACCCATGGGAAACCCCAGAAAGGCCAGCGAAGGCAGTCCAGAGCAGGAGCCAGTCAGAGAGAGCAAGACATCCTGAGTGCAGGCAGAAGTGCCTGGGGGAGGTGGCCGGGGTCCTGGGCAGGACAGCCTGAGAGGTGGGGACTGGTACAAAACCCAGAGCACTGGCAGCAAAGGCCTGGTTTCCAAATGTATCTTGTAAGAAAGTAAGTCTGCTTAGAAAAGTTGTTTAAAAAGTGGGAGAAGTACAAAGTTCTGAGAGCCCTGAAGGGAGCCTGGTGAGGCTGGGGCTCAGCCAGGAGCTTTGTTGGTGAGGGTCCAGACACTGAGCACCCAGAGCCTGCCATGGCAGTAGGAGAGTAGGTGGCAAGCCTCCCTGGCGATGTCCCCACATTCTGTGTGTAGGACACTTGGTGGCCCTCTTCCTCTCAGGAACTATGCTCTGAGGAGCTCACAGCTTGCCAGCTGAGGGGCGTGTGTGCAGGCAGACTAGAGGACAGTCTGTCAGGAGTGTCCTCTTGTAATTGATAGAAACAGTAGGTGAATTTACTTTAAAAAAAAAAAACTGTGATTCCTCCCCTGTGGCACAGGCCCTCAAGGACGGGACCGTGTCCCCGTGGGTCCACGTGGGCCAGCCCTGTCCTCCTTAGGAGCAGCAGGACAGGCTGCTGTGCTCAGGGATGCTATCAGTACAGGAGCTCCACACAACCACTGGGACCTTGGTCATGGTTTTGTGAGGGTTTCCTTTTTCCACCTAGAAGTGATACAGTAAAAAAAAAAAAAAAATGGTATAAGCCATTTGGCTTACGGTTTGGAAAAAAAGTAGAAACTGTCCCTCCAATTGGCACTACCACTCAGCACCCTAAGGAGCCTTGCATAGGGTAGGGGCAGCCAGCCCGCCCGCACCACACCCAGAGAGCTCGCACTGGCGTGCACCTGCACCTACGTGGGGTGGGGGAAAGAGATGGAATGTCTTAGTCATCAGAAACAGCCTTAGGGTGGAAGCAGACAGGCCACAGTGTCTGTCCTGCAGGGTGTCTGGACAGCCTGCCTCCAGGACCCTCAAAGCTAGGTGGTGCACAGAGATACCCAGGATGGGACCTTTGCGTTTCGAGAGAACATGTGGTGAGCTCCTATGAAAATAAAGCAAGAGGACTTGACAAGCCAAAGGAAAATAACCCTATATAGTTTTGTCAAGTGAGAAAAATAATGCCAAACAAAATAATTTTCTGTAACTACTTCAGTATGTCTCTACTTTAAAATTTGGTTACCCAGGCAGGGAGGTGTAAGCAGCAGACGCAGCTAGGAACACCCACCTCCAGTGTTAGCAGCAACGAAGGCAGGAGTCCTGCTCCAGCCCATCCCAGGAGGGGTCAGCAGGAGCCCCGGAACAGAGCCCAGGGTGGACAGGGGGCCCAGGAGCTCCGAGGAAGTGCGCACAAAGAGTGGAGGCCCTGGCAGTGTAACTGGTGTGGGCCTGGAGGATGTAGGGAGCTCTGGGCCAAAGGTACCCTCCAGCTCTGGTGGGACCCGGCCTGGGAGGAGATGGCCACTCAGGCCCCACCCTCCGGGGCTGTTTCCACCCCGAGATAGCACCTGGAGCCCTAGATCTCCAGCGGGGATCTGCAGCCATTCTGTGTTAAGCACCAAAGCCCAGAGGTAAGAGGGTCGCAGGGCTTTCTGCGCACTAAACCTGGGTTCTACAGGCTGCCATGGGCAGGAACCAAGAGAGCGAAGGGCCACTTAGGGGCCACAGGCAGCAAGCAACCTGGCTGCTGGGGGTGGGGAGTGAGCGGTGCTGTGGATGGATACAGCACAGGTGTATGTAAAACTCTCAACACCAACTCAGACCTGTGGCCTCAGGGACCGCACTTGTGCCATGACCAGCATTGATCCTGCCCAGGCCACTGTGCCATCATCACCCCAGCCAGGCCAGTCACAGAGGGCTCCTTTGACCTCCTGGAGGAAGCACGCTGGCTCGGCCCAGCACACACACCTGCACACACTGCTGGCGACACCATTCATCCCTGGATAGGGGGCACATGTGCTCTCCCTTGGCTTGAACCCACCCTGCCCTCCCCCAACTGCGGTTTGGTCCCCACTCGCCGGGATGGCACCTGCCTGGGCCCACAGGACCGGCTTCCGTGGGGGTGGGGTGGGACACAGGGAGGACCCGGAGGCATGGCCCTGCCTCCAGGAGAGAGAAGACCCACTAAGACACACACACAGGTGGACAAAGCAATGCAGCCACCACCCCACCCGCCTGCCAGGCGGGCCTAGGAGATCCAGGCGAAGTCCTTGTCGGGCCCTGCGGAGGGGCTGCGAGGCCCTGGTGGCGAGTCCTCCTCATCCTTGTCGTCCCCCAGCAGCGCATCCTCATGTGCCAGCCCCACGTCGTCCTTCCACTTGGCCACGTCCTCGTCCTCGTCCTCACCCAGCTCTTCCTCACCCTCCCCTCGAGGGTCATTGGGGTCCTCCAGGTAGGGCCCGTCACTGGCAAACAGGGCCTCTGGGGAGCCCTCGCCACCGCCGTGGTCCAGGGGCACAGCCATGCCGCGGCCAGCACAGTCAGCACAGACGCCATGGCGCCGCGAGCCGTGCTTGATGCCCACGCTGGCTGCTGACACGAACACGCGGCTGCACACCTTGCACACATACTTCTTGTCCTTGCTGTGGACCTGGGGGGACAGGGCAGTCAGGGAGGGGTGATGTGGGGGGGCTGCCTCTGCCTGGCCCCGACGGGCATATGAGGAAGGGTAGCCATGGCAGGGATGTAGGGGTGATGGGTCTGCTCAGCCCCCTGCGCCCTGGCCTGGGCATGCTGCCCAGAGCCCACAGGACAGAGCTGCAGGCAACACCCAAACAGCCCAGCAGGGCACCAGGGCACAGGGTCCACCTCCATCGGACCAGGTCTTAGCATTCACACAAGTGTCAGGGAGGTTCCGCTGCATGCTGCTTTCGAGTCACACTGCTCCCTCTGCAGACCTCCTGCCCGGACAGGCTGAGGGGCTCCTCAGCAGATAGCTACAGAGCAGCTCCCAGGACAGCTGGCTATTCACCCGGAACGGGGAAGAGCTGGGAAAGTCAAGGCCTGTGGGGTGGGTGCACAGGGCAGGGATGGGGAGCCCCACACAGCTGTGACTTGAAGCTGCAGGTCGAAGCTGCCTTCTGAAGGCCCAGCCCAAGCCCCATCTTGTGAGCTGGGCAGGAGGGGACCCCCGGGAAAGTTAAGGGCAGAGGGGAAGGGTCAGGATGGAGTCCCAGGAGATGGCAGTGGACTGGGGGAGCAGGCGAAGGGACCTGGCAGCTGGGCAGTTGGGGCCATACTCCAACCTGGCTGCTGGGGACACCCCCCACCCTCGTCAGGATGCCAGGGGTCAACTGAGGCAAGGACAGGGACTCGAAACTAGGGTCAAGCAGAGGAGGCCTGGTGGCCAGGGAGGACAGCAGCAGTGGAACAGCATTCAGGACAGGGGCCCCAGGAGGGCAGGACATGAAGGTGCCATGCTCCTGGAAGGTCTTGGCAAGGCCTGGACCCTGAGGGAACGCACACATTTGCTGAAGGGGGGCAGGGCACCTGGTATTGTGCAGAATCAGACCTGGGGGACCTGGCCGGGGCCAGGGCCAGGGCTGGGGCAGGGTGGGGTCTGCAGGGAATCACAGGCACCCTAGGCCTGGCTGACTTGAAGAAGCCTTGGGGTGACTGGTTCCCACTGAGCCTCTACTCAAAACCAAGCCCTAAACGGAGGACAGAGGACCCTCAAGGACCCCAAAGCATGTCCTGGGCAGCATCCCCAAGCCACATGCAGGCTCCTGGAGGTGGGCAGCCTCAGGCCTGCTCTCAGCTGGGCCTGATGCTCACCAAGCTTCCGTCCTTCTCAGGCACCGGCAGCCTCCCCAGAACCCCAGGCTCCCCTCAGTCCCACTAGCTATCCAGAGGGGCATCTTCCTTCTGTGTGTAGCACCAGGGATCAGGCTGCAGGCTACACACAGGTTGGGAGTGATGGGGACAGTTTCTGAACCCCCTCGTGCTCCGCAGCGCACAAGTCACAGTAACAGAACTAGAACCAGTCTAGCGTGATGGAAAAGGGTCCTGCTATGGCTCAGGATCTGGACCGTCTTCCAGTAGCATATGCGCTGAAAGCAGGCTCCCAGCGCAGCAAGGTGCAGACCTGGGGCCTCTGGGTAATGATTGGGTCATGCGGGCTCTAATGTCTTCAGTGGATTAATCTATTTGATTAGTTGGAGGAAGTAGGTTCCTGGGAGTGTGGCCTGGAAGGGTTGATTTTCCCGTGGCCTCTTCCTGTCTGTCTCTGCTTCTGGACTGCCATGAGCTGAGCATCTTTCCTCCATCATGCCCTTCTGCCATAATGTTCTGCCTCATCTCAGACCCAGAGCAATGGAGTCGGCCGACCATGGACTAAATCCTCTGAAACTCTGAGCCAAAATAAATATCTTTCCTCCTCTAAACTGTTCGTGTCAGATATTTCAGTCATAGCACTGAAAAGCTAACCCAGTTCCTCTGCTTGCAAAGACCTCCTGACAAGTGGTCACTGTGGTCCTGTGGCTGGGCCCTTATGAGCTGCCCCTCACCATCCTTGACTTCCCGGGCCACCCAGGAGAGCCAGGCCTCCCCTCTCAAGGCTGCCCTCCTTGAAGGCGGGGTTGCCACAAACTGAGAAGACTCAAATGACCGCTGTCAGACCAATTTCAAAACAAGGAAGGTCTAGAGATTGGTGTGGGACAGGTCGTCACGTGGGATCCAGGGACCTGTGGTCATAACTGGTGGCCCTTGGAGCAGGGCACCAGCCCACCAACTTCCTCAAAAGCCCAACAGGCTGATTCTAGACATGGGGCCTCAGACACCTTGGCACGCACGACCCTTCGTTTGGATTCTTTTGTGGTTTGTTTTGCTCAGTTTGAAACTCAGGGCTTACCTCTCTCTCCCCCCATAAAGAATGAAACTTCTAGGCTAAGTCACAGTAAGAACTGTGTTCCAAATGGGGATAACTAGGAAGAGCAAGCCAGAAAGGACTGGAGTTGGGTGGGCATGTCCCCTGAGGCCCCTTGTGGCCTAGGGTGCCCACGTGAGCTGGGGGCTGAGCCAGGACCATGGGTGTCTTGGGGAGCTGCTCACCAGGACCAAACAGTCAGGCACTCACTCATTCTCACAGACACACACTCAGGAGGGAAGCCAGAGGAAGGATGCTGGGCGCCATGGCAACTGTTGCTAAGCCCCTGGGTGGTATGGTCATGGAGAAGGGCCAGCCCACCCCATCCAGGCCTGAGGCTCCAGCAAGCACAGTGAGGTCCTGCTCCAGCCACTGGGTCTCCATCCTATTGGTGCCTGGGGTTACTGCCACCTGCCAGGAACAGGGTCACGTTCAGTGCCCGTATCTGCTGTTGTGGTGACTGTGGAGGCATGGCCAGGCCAGAAGGCTACAGAGCCGCCTTCTAATGCCGAGGGCTCACCTTCTCAGGGTCAGGCACAAGGGGAAGACCACAGGCAAAATCCCTCCTCAGAAAAAAGGCAAACCCAGACAGGTGTGGTGGCACATGCTTGTAATCCCTGAACTTGGGAGGCTGAGACCGGAGGATCGCAGGTTCACGGCCAGCCTCAGCTACTTAGTGAGGCCCTCCGCAACTTAGTGAGACCCTGTTTCAAAATAAAGAATAAAAAATAGGGCTGGGGGTGTAGCCCGGAGGTAAAATGCTCCTGGGTTCAATCCCCAGTACTGTAAAAAAAAAAAAAAAACACCAAAGAAAAAGGCAAGCCCCCCATTTTACCTTCTTTGCAGTACTGGGGACTAAATTTAGGGCCTCCTCCATGCTAGGCAAGCATCCTTCCACTGAGTTACACTGCCAATCCTTTTTATTTTGAGACAGGATCATGCTAAGTTGCCTAGACTGGCCTCAAACTCACTATCCTCCTGCCTCAGCCTCCCAGGTTTCAATCTCCAGCACCAAAAAAAATGTATTACTGAAACATTAATGTGGGTCTTTTCGTTTTGTTTTGTTTTTGCTTTTTTTAATACAGGGGATTAAACCCAGAGGCATTCTGCCTCTGAGCTACACTCCCAACCCTTTTTAATTTTTTTTTTTTTTTTTTTTGCGGTGCCGGGGGTTGAACGCAGGGGCGTTCTACCTCCACGCTACGCCCCCGGCCCTATTTTTATACTTCATTTTGAAACTGGGTCTCACAAAGTTGCGGAGGGCCTCACTAAGGAGAGAGAGAGAGAGAGAGAGAGAGAGAGCTGAGGCTGGCCGCGAACCCGGATCCTCCGGTCTCCGCCTCCCAAAGTACTGGGATTACAAGCGTGCGCCACCACGCCCGGCCTTTAAATTTTTGTTTTGAAGCAGGGTCTCACTAGGTTTCTGAGTCTCGCTAATTTGCTGAGGCTGATCTTGAACCTGTGATCCTCTGGTCTCAGCCTCCCAAGAACTGGGATTACAGGTGTGTGCCACTACACCCTGTTTAATATGATTTTGCTAAAGAAAAATGCAGCAACCTGCACTGTAAGACTTGTCAGCACCTATTAGTATAAAAAACAATGCCGATCTCTTTGAGAAGGAAAAATATAGGTGCAGGTGCACGTGTCCCTCTAAGCTTTTGTCAGTCTGTACAATGAACTCTGTGACTTATTCATTAGATAAAGCAGAAGCAAACACACACCTAGAGAAGAAACTAAAACCAGCTCCCCGACACCTCTGTGGCTCTGAGTGGAGTGGGTCTGCCCCTAGCCGAGAAGGCCTCCCTTCATGGTCAGGGGCCTCCCAGGGCTCTGCCTGCTCCGTGTGTCCCCAGCTCACCAGGGGACATGGGCGGGGGGAGCCTGAGCATAGCCCTCTGTGGGCTCCAGAGCCATCGGGCACCCCCAGGCCCTTTGCCCACAGCCAGCCAGGCCAACAGGCCTCAGCAGAGCAGGGTCGGCCCCTCGTGGTGGGTGGGGGCACCCTGAGGGCTCTGTTGCCTGACTTGAGGGGGGCTCTCAGGTATCCTCACTACAAATGAGTGCACCCCACGGAGCTAGAAAAACAGAAGCCAACAGAGCTCACTGACCCTGACAAAGAGTGGACCAGATTGAGCCCTCAGATGCACGTAGGGCCCTGGGCACAGGGTGACAGGTGGGTGGGCTCTGTTCACAGTATGACAGACATGGGCCTCAGAGCTCCCTCACCCCCCAAACCCACCCCTGCAGAGCCCCCCTCACTGCCCGGCAGGTCTGCCTATTGAAGTCCATGAGCTGGAGAGGGGCCCAGCCTACAGTCCAGCTCCCACCCTGAAGATGCCTGCTGGCCTGGTCCCATCCCGACAGCCCTGCACCCCACACCTTGGCAGTGGTACATCCTAGAAGCTGTCCCTGCTTCTAGGGCTCCAACCTCGTGGTCTAGCCCACTGTGCCTGCCTGGCCTTGCTGGTTCATCTTCTTGCTGCCTTTCTGGGAAAATCTCCTCCCTGTTTCCAGACAATCTCCAATCTGTTATCTCTTGGCCAAGCAAATTCATCCTGTGACACCACTGGCAGGGCACAAGCGTGGGGAGATGGACAGGCAGAGACAGCCCAACCCGGATGTGAGGCACGGAGAGGAGGCCACAGTGCAGAGGTCCTGGGTGGGCAGGGCATGCTGCCAATGAGGCCTGGAGGGTGCAGCTTCCTCTGTCCCCCTCCGTCACCCCCTCTGCAGAGCAGACCCCATTTCGAGAGTGCCCAGGGCATCCTGTGCCCACCTCCCCCGACCCCTCCCCCCCCACTGGGACATCTCTGTGCGGCATGCGCCCCAGGCTGCCCCACACTCACCAGTGTGTGGCGCTTCATGTGCTCGCGGCGCGTGAACTTCTTCCCGCAGATCTCACAAGGGTAGGGCCGCTCCCCAGTGTGGGAGCGCATGTGCCGCTTGAGGATGCACTGGTGCATGGCGGAGAAGCTGCAGTACGGGCACTTGAACTTCTTCCTGATCACCGTGAACTCGTTCACTGAGAGAGAGACAGAGAGAGAGACAGAGAGAGAGAGAGAAAGAGACAGAGAGAGAGGCGTCACTGTGATGCTGCTGCCGATGGTCTCCCTTCCTCTGTCTGCATGTCCTGCCCACCAATGCCAGGAGGGACCCCAGGCCAAGGGAAGGCAGGTGCCAGTGCTTGGAGCCTTCTGCCAAGCAGAGGCCCATCCAGGCCACGAGGCCCTCTCTCTGCTGAGGACAGATCAAGAGCCCAGGCCATGGCTAGCGGCAGGCCATGAGGACACCAACGCTGCACACCCTGTTAGACCCTCCCTGCGCCCTCAGACCCTACTGGACGCCCAGGAGTGGTGCTGGCACAGGGACAGGTCAGACACAGCCACCTGGGAGGCAAATGAGAAAACCAGAACATAGCGTGGCACAGGCCACAGCACAGAGGGAACGGGAGACACCGTCAGCCAGAGAAGCCGCCACTGGGTTGATTCAGTTCGTCCTGCCAACCCTGGATATCCCACTGCCACGGGACCTGTGGCACCATCCCCCTGTGTGAACCCTGCAGCAGCCTCAGAAACTCGAGGAACCCTGCGGGACCCCAGCCACAGCATGGGACTTAGAAACTGGCCAGCGCAGAGAGCAACCCCGAGGGCACTGCCACTGGCCACCTGCAGGTCTCATTGGGGAGATGTCAGGGAGACCAGTGCCAGGTCCACCGCAAGCACCCCTGAGCCTCCCTCAGGAATCTGCCTGCACCCCATGGACAATCCCTTCATCCCAGGGACACAGGTATGCTTCAGGCGGGGAACAGAGGATGCGCTGAGCTCTGAAGAACAGAAAGATTGTCCCTGTAGTCCCAGACAGGCCCTGAGCTGACACCTGGCACTCCAAGCCAGGCCTCATGGACACCACAGCTCACAGCCGAGGTCACTCCCAGAGCCTACACACACACTCATCCCTCCTGTGCTTATAAAAGAAACACCAAATCCCCTGGAGGCTGGGGACAGGGTCCCCAACGCTCTTCTCTTCCAAGCCTTTCATTAGATGTAAACCATTTCCTTACATTTAGGAGCTTTCTGCATTAGTGTGTACATGTGCTGGCCTGTGGCTGGGAGCTGGGGATGGGAGGGGAGGCTCAACACAGCCCAGAGGGTGAGACGGGCACTCATGGTAGCCATGGTTAACTATCAGATGCCTTTTTTCTTTGTGTGAGCGCATATATCTGTAGATGTACGAAGCTGGAATTACAATGTGCGCATTGCATAGAACATCATGCTCAACACACTGCGAGCTCTTTTTAATGCCATGGGATTTAACCGTATCACTTTTTTTTTTTTTTTTTTTTGGTACTAGGGATTGAACCCAGAGCTGAGGCATTCTACCTCTGAGCTACACCCCCTAGCCCTATTTTATTTTTATTTTGAAACAGGGTCTCACTCAGTTGATGAGAGTCTCACTACTTGCTGAGGCTGGCCTTGGGCCTGTGATCCTCCTGTCTCAGCCTCCCAAGTACTGGGATTACAGGCATGCACCACCACTCCTGGCTACCATACATCTTTTTTTGATTGAACCCAGGGGCATTCTACCTCCGAGTTACACCCCCAGCCCAAGTTTTTGCTCTTGGAAGAGAAGAGCTACTTAGTGAGACCTCCGCAACTTAGTGAGACCCTGTTTCAAAATGAAGAATAAAAAATAGGGCTGGGGATGTAACTTGGAGGTAGAATGCCCCTGGGTTCAAACCCCAGTACCACAAAAAAAAGGAAAATTTACATCACTCTTCCTGGGCCTTCCCTGTGGGCTTGACCGGTAACCTAGGCGACACAAATCTTTTTCCAGCCACAGCTCCTACCTCTGTACCCTTCTCGATCCCACGGCTCGGGTTCCATTCCTGGTTTCCCTTTTATCGCACCTAACAGCAAATGCACCGCATTCTCCAAGATGGAAAGAGAGAACCAGGAAATGAGTTTCTAAATTATTTTATTTAAAACAACCTTTTTGGGAATGTATCCATGGTTTCTATTCTGCTTCTATCATGAAAATTAGAATTTTGGATTATCATACATTTTAGCCTTCTGTATTTAGTAACTCAGACCTGCATGTTAAATAAATAACTTATCTCTATACAAAAACACTATTTTTTCCTAGAAAAACAATTCAGAATGGGCCTGCACAGCAACTTGTCCTCGTGAGTGGGGTTTGCCCAGAGTGGAGACCTGGCCCCAGAGGTTCCTCTTAAAGCCTGAGATTTCTGAAGCCATGGGAGAGGGCACACAGGTATGTTCTTGGTGTATCATTTTCCTGTCACAGCTGCAACAAAGTACCACCAACTGGGTGACCTGAAACAATGTACATTCGGTCTCTGCCTAGTTCCGGAGGGAGAGGTAGGAAAGCCAGGTGTGGGCTTCAGGGGGGGGCTCCCTCCTGCCTTCCAGCTCCTGAGATTCCCGCATCCCTTGGCGTGGCCACATCACTCCAGTCTCTGCCTCTGTCTTCATGTGGCTTCTCTGAGTCTGTGTCTCCTCTCTGCCTCATCAAGACACAAGTCATTGGAGTTAGCAACACCCTAATTCAGGATGACCTCATTTTGAGTTGCTTAATTTAATCACATTCACAAAGACCCTTTTTCTGAATGGGGTCATAGTCACAGCTTCCGGGGCTCAGGGATGGACAGTGAGGGGGTGCAGCTGTTTTTAGTTTTGAGGGTTTTTTTGCATTTGTTATTGTTATTTTGGTGGTACTGGGGATTAAACTCAGGAGCATTCTACCTCTGAATTCTACACCCCCAGCCCTTTTTGTTCTTCATTTTGAGACAGGGTCCAGTTTACTCAGTAGCATATGCTGAAAAGACTATCCACCATGGATGAACTGCAGAGGTGGCCGCCATGCTGCACCTGCACTACGCCGCCCTGCTCCACAGCACGAAAGCTCTGGAAGCCCTGATGGCTGCTTGCATTCATCCTCTCAAGGTCACCTCTGGCCTATAGACCATGGCTTTTATTTTGGTACTTGACTCTTCGACATCAACACTGGGGCTTTGCTAACCCTGGAAGGCTAGCTTCTCCCAGGGCTGGCCAATCCTTAGAGTAAATGACTTGCCTTCCTAGGCATCTTCCATGTGCAAACTGACCAACTCAGAACCCCCACCCCACCCGCCCTCTCACCCTCCAGAACACTGTTCCCCACCCTCCTTCCCCAGGGCACATACCACACAACCAGGGGCACTAGTATTATTCAGGCTAGCTGGGCATGGTGGCACACATCTGTAATCCCAGTACTTGGGAGGCTGAGATAGGAGGATTGCAGGTTCGAGGACAGCCTCAGCAACATAGTGAGACTCTCACTGACCTAGCCAAACCCTGTTTACAAAAAAAAAAAGAAAAAATACAAAGGGCTGGGGGTGTAGCTCAGAGGTAGAGTGCCCCTGAGTTAAATCCCCAGTACCAGCCAGGTGCAGTGGTGCACACCTATAATCCCAGTATTTGGAAGACTGAGACAGGAGGATCACAGGTTCACAGCCAGCCTCAGCAACCTTGTGAGGCCCACCGCAACTTAGTGAAACTGTTTCAAAATAAAAAATAAAATAGGGCCAGGGGTGTAGCTCATAGGTAGAATGCCTCTGGGTTCAATCCCCAGTATCACCAAAACAAACAAACAAACAAAAAAACCCAGTACCAAAAAAACAAAACAAACAACAAGAAACACCTGTCTTGGCATAAGGCTGTTTACAGTATTCTCTTGTTACCTTTCCAGTATGTGTAGCAAAGACCTCTTTCTCTAACTCTATGGTGAATCATGCTGGCTCTCTTTTTATTGATCACACCTGCGGCACACCACTGTCCTGTATGCTGTCTATGCACTGATGTTGCTCCTCACTTCCCTCCTCCACCTCTGGATTTAACTTGCTATGTGTTGTGGTCTGGATCTGGAATGTTCCCCAAGGCCCACGCATTGACATCTTGTTCCCCAATGTAGCAACGTTCAGACGTGGGGCTCTTGAGAGGTGAAGGATCCTGAGGGCTCTGGCCTGTCGGTGGATTAATCCATTCAGCAGTTCATAGCTGAATGGACTACTGGGAGGCCGTGGAAATGGTAGGAGGTGTGGCCTCGTTAGACAGAGTGGCCCTTGGGTATCAATGGATTATGGACCAGTGTGCTGCCTCATTTAAAAGCAGTAGGGAGCCCGGCGTGGTAGTACACGCTTGTAATCCCAGTACTTGGCAGGCTAAGACAGAAGGATCACAGGTTCGTGGCCAGCCTCAGCTACTTAGTGAGGCCCTCTGCAACTTAGTGAGACCCTGTTTCAAAATAAAGAATAAAAAATAGGACTGGGGGTGTAGCCCGGAGGTAGAATGCCTCTGGGTTCAATCCCCAATACCGCAAAAAAATTAAAAAAATAAAAGCAGTAGGGATATTGGTGTCTTCCTGTTGCTGATTCTAGCTTCAGTTTCTTTTCTTTCTTTTCTTTCTTTTCTTTCTTTCTTTCTTTCTTTCTTTCTTTTTGTTCTTTCTTTTTTTTTGTGGTACTGGGGAGGGAACCCAGGGGCATTCTACCTCTGAGCTACACCCCAAGATCAATTTTATTCTTTTACTTTGAAACAGGGTCTCACTAAGCTGCAGAGGGCCTCACTAAATTGCTGAGGCTGGTGGCAAATCTGCAATTCTCCTGTCTCAGCCTCCCAAGTACTGGGATTACAAGCATGGACCACCAGCCCCCCCTACCCCTGGGGGCTTCTAGCTACAGTTTCTAAGGTAGAATAAGAGGCTTCCATCATGTGCTCTGTGTTGCTTTATGGTCCTGGCTGGTCAATCTGCATTTGGATATTCTGCACTTGTGTGGTATAAGGGTATAACATTAAAGTTGCTAATTGTGTTGTTACAGGCCAATGTGTCAGTCAACAGAGACAGAAGACTCTAAACAAAGTATCAGCAAGGTGGATGCAGGATACAGAACAGAGTAACAGCTTGCACCAGGCCTATGTACTCCTGGTAGTGGAGGTTAAATTACCACTGAGCACTGTTCAAAGTTCTTCAGCTTTTGCTTGCTGTTCTATCAGTTACTGAGAGGAGAGTGATTAAAACCCCTAATTATAATTCTAGACTTTATTTCTCCTTTTGGATCTACCAACTTTTGTTTCATATATTTAGAGACTGAGCTATTATTAGCAGCACACACAGCTAGGACTGTTATATTCACTATTGAATTGACCTTTTTATCACTAGGCAATTCCCTTCTGATTGAGACTTTTTTTGTTTTGTTTTGTTTTTGTAGTGCTGGGGATTGAACCCAGGACCTCGCTCATGCCAGGCAATGCTCTACCACTGAGCCACATCCCTAGCCATTTTCATTTTCAAACAGGGTCTCACTAAACTGCCCAGGCTGGCCTTGAACTTGCAATGTCCTGCCTCAGCCTCCTATGTAGCTGGGATTACAGGCGTGCACTATTGCACCCGGCTGGGACTTCTTAAAGTTTACTTTGATATTAATACTGCTATACTGGCTTTCTTTAGGTTAGTGTTTGCTTGGTTTATCTTTTTCTATCCTTTTGCTTTAAACTTTTCTGTGTTCTTATCTACAAAGTATGTCATCTATAAATAGCAAATAGTTTTTTTTAAAAAAGGCCAAAACTAAAAAAAAAAAAAAAAAAAACTGGGTAGAGTAGTGTAAAACTATAAGACCCCAGCTCCTTAGGAGGCTGAGATGGTAGGACTGCTTGAGTCCAGGAGTTCAAGACCAGCCTGGGCAACATACCAAGACCCCATTAAAAAAAAAAAAAGACTGTTTTTTGTTTTGTTTTTTGTTTTTGGTACTGGAGATTGAAGACAAGGGCATTCTACCTCTGAGCTAGACCCCCAGCCTTTTTATTTTTTATTTTGAAACAGGATCTCACTAAGTTGCTGAGGCTGTCCTTAAACCTGCGATCCTCCTGTCTCAGCCTCCCAAGTACTGGGATTACAGGTGTGTACCACCATTCCCTGCTAAGACTGGTAATTTTTTATTGGAGTTCATCCATTTATAGTAATATCAACACAGCTGGGTTCAAGCCGACAGTCTTCTTCCTATTTGTACTGTACCTGTCATGTTCCTTATTTTTCCTTTCTTGCCCTCTTTCAAATTAATCAAGTATCATTCCTTTTCTCTCCAGTAAGCCTTTCGGCTGTGCATTATCTTACTGTTTGCGACTATTCCAACTGCAGGAGCAGCCTGGCCTTGTTTAGTCCCTTTGCACTGCCAGCATCTTCTATGCATGGTAAAACCCCAGGAAGACTATCGTTGTGTTAACCAGTCAAGACTGCACTGCGCACCTGGCAGGCACCTCTGCTTCCTGGCCTCAGTTCTGTGCTCCACATGGCCAACTTCTTCCTTGGCCTGAGGACTCTAGTACTTCTTGCCATCCTGCAATGGACCGTGCCTTCACTGTGTGTGAGTAGTGGATGCCACGCAGCCTGGACCTGCAGAGTGTTTGCTGAGTGGTCACCCCAGACCGGCAGCCTTTCCTCCAGGCCATACGGCTCTTCTCAGAGGCTTGTCCTGGGATGGGGACCACGTCACTGTTGAGACAGCAAGGCCTCTCTTTTTTCTGGATGCTTTTTTCTTTCTTTCTTTCTTTCTTTTTTTTTGGCAGTACCGGGGATTGAACCCAGGGGCATTCTACCTCCGAGCTACACCCCCCAGCCCTATTTTTTATTCTTTATTTTGAAATAGGGTCTCACTAAGTTGCGGAGGGCCTCACTAAGTAGCTGAGGCTGGCCGTGAACCCGGATCCTCCAGTCTCAGCCTCCCAGTACTGGGATTACAAGCGTGCACCACCACACCCGGCTTCTGGCTGCTTTTACTATTCTTCTTGCCTTTGGTGGTCACGTTTGTCCATCAAGTGCCTGGATGTTGCTTTCTGTTGTTGTTTTGGTGTTCGCGGAGCTTCTGGACCCACTGATGTCTTTGGTCAGTTTGGGGAAATGCCCAACACTGTCTCTTCACTACTGCTTGTGTCCCTCCTCTCCCTCCCTCTGGAAGTCCAGCCATGCTGCCCTAGGCTCTTCACTGCGCATCTGGTCTCTTCTCCTCTGAGCTTCGGCACCAGTGTTTCTCATGATCCATCTCCAACTCACAGATGGACCTTCCCCCAAGTCCAGTCTGCTCCCAAACCACCGAATGAATTCTTAACTTCAGATATTATATTTTTATTCCAAAGTCTTCACTTAATTTTTTTTTTTTTTTTGGTACTAGGGATTGAACCCAGGGGTATTCTACCTCCCTGAGCTACACCTCCAACCCTATTTTTTGGGGGGTACTGGGGATTGAGCCCAGGGGCATTCTACCTCCGAGCTCCACCCCCGCCCCATTTTTTATCCTTTATTTTGAAACAGGGTCTCACTAGGTTGCGGAGGGCCTCACTAAGTAGCTGAGGCTGGCTGCGAACCCGGATCCTTCTGTCTCAGCCTCCCAAGTACTGGGATTACAAGCGTGCACCACCACACCCAGCTCTTCCAACCCTATTTTTTAAATTTTTATTTTGAAACAGGGTCTCAGTAGGTTGATGAGAGTCTCACTACTTGCTGAGGCTGTCCTCGAGCCTGTGATTCTCCTGTCTCAGTCTTCCAAGTACTGGGATTACAAGTGTGCGCCACCACACCTGGCTCACTTAATTATTTTTTACAGAGATTCTCCATCCTTTACTCTTTCCTCACCTTTCCTTTTTTTTTTTTTTTTTGGTACTGGGGATTGAGCCTAGGGGCATTCTACCTCTGAGTTACACCCCCAGTCCTATGTTATTTTATTATTTTTTTGAAACAGGGTCTAAGTTGCTGAGAGTCTTGCTAAGTTGCTGGGGCTAGCCTTGAACCTGCAATCCTCCTGTCTCAGCTTCCCAAGTACTAGGATTACAGGCGTGCACCACCATGCCCAGCTCCTCACTTTTCTTGACTGTCAGTTACAGATCTCCAAATCCTTGCCTGATAACTGTGACATCTGTCCTCATTCCTCTGGGCTCAGCCACTGGGTCTGGGTATCTAGCACTCACTGTAACCTCCCATGGGGTGCTGGTCTTGGTGCGTGGAGAAGCAGAGGCACTCTGGAAGACAG
Source organism: Glis glis (assembly GCA_004027185.1). NCBI lineage: Eukaryota > Metazoa > Chordata > Mammalia > Rodentia > Gliridae > Glis > Glis glis. The sequence continues at coordinate 3,863 of PVJS01001882.1, read as the reverse complement.
CACTTTCTAAAGATAGCTGAGGTTCTGTGTTGTGTTTGTTTTGTCTCTGGCAAGCAGACAGATGGGGTGGCCATCTTGGTCCTGTGGAGGCTCCCTGATAGCTTTTAGGGTGAGTCCAATTAAGTTGGGTCTTGCTCCCAGGGAGGGGGCCTCCCTTTGCCCTCTACCTGGCCTACGCGTGGCCTCTGCTGGTCCCTGGCTCTGCACTTTGGGAAACCTCTGCTTGCGGCAGCCTCTGAGGACTGTTTCCTGCTAGGTTGCCCTGTATTGCTCTGTGTGTATGTGTGTGTGTGTGTGTGTGTGTGTGTGTGTGTGTGTGTGTGTGTGTGTGTCAGGGGCTGAGGGGTTTGTGCAGAGCTGGGGCCTCCCCCCCCCCCCGCCCGTGGTTTCTTGCTTTCTGGGGATTTGCCCCTCAAGCCCTAGCTACCTTGGGTGCCCTGCAGAGCCACCTCCATGTCAAGGGCAGAAAAAACAAAAACACAACTGCTTTCTGCTCAGGCTCAACGGAGTGCTTCAGTGTTTGAAAACTGTGCCAGGGACACATCCCAGGTGGGCTACAGACCTGTTCCCTCCCCAGGTGCCAGCCCTTCATGCCACCTACGTGGGCCATCAAGGACTAGTTCACCTGTGGAGTCTGGTTTTGTTTTTATGTTTGTGTGGGTGGAGTTTTTTGTTTTCAAGAAAACACTAATGTTACACATTGATATATTTGTTCAAAAACCTCTTGGAAAGCTAAATGTGGTGATGCACACCTGTAATCTCAGCCTCTGAGGCTGAGGCAGGAGGATCACCAGTATGAGGCTAGTGCACAGTAACTTAGTGAGATCCTGTCTTAAAACAAAAAGTAAAAAGATCTGGAAATGTAGCTCATTGGTAGAACAGTTGCTAAGCATGTACAAGACCCTAGGCTTGACCCCCAGTACCACACACCCAGAAAAAACCCTCTGAAATCAATCCCTGACCCACGATATTTTAATGAAATATTTCAGTGAAAAATTCAATAAATTATGAGATGAAATATCTAAGAGCCTGCTGAAAAATTCACATTGTATGGCTGTGCAGTTTTATGGGAGACATGTTAGATGCAGGGATGAAATCAGATAGCCATTTATTCTAAAAATGTTCCCTACACCCCTTATCATTTTACCATGCACCACAACCCATTTCTTTCCATTTCTCTGGAACCTGTCTAAACTAAATTGCTTTCAGAGGCCAACCAAACCCTCTCAGCAAGACTACCAGGAGTCTCCCAGTGCCATTCTGCATGTGGATCCCCGAGACACCTCTCCCGCGGTCCAGCCTGGGCCACAAAGGCAAGCAGAGGTCACCACTGCCATGCAGCCCTCGGGACTGTATCAGAGCCAAGGCGCACACACTCTCCCACCAGCGTGCCAGGGTTGGATGTGCCATCTCAGACGTGACAGCTGACAGAACCATCATGACCAACAGAGACAAAAGAAGTGCACTCAAGCTCAAATGGCCACTGGCGTCTCAGAAGGGGTGACCTGCCCTTGTGCACCCTAACCCTGAGCTTGGCTGGGAACCCGGCTTCTCCATCTCCAGAGACTTGAGCAACGGGTGCAGGTACAAGCAGACAGGCTGGCCATGGTGCAGGTGGGGACAGCCTTGGACTGATGGGAGGTGCCTTTCCCACAGACACCTGCCCACCCTGCCAGAGGGCTGGTTACTCCAGGACCTGCCTGAGGCCACCCACTGCTTGGCAAAAGGTGAGCCTTGCCCTGGGTTCCGGGAGTCCCCCAAGTCCACAGCCACCTGCTCTGAATAAGCAAGCTTCTGTTGACCCAACATGTTGGGATGAGATGAACAATAGCAAACACATGCATTCTTTCTGAAAGAAGCAGTTTTTGGTAATTCTGCACCAACGTTTGGAGGGACACACCCGTGCAAGGCAATACCACCCAGATGTCACAGCTGGGCTTGGTCCTCAAATATTTCCAGAAAGGAATCGGGTCGGAGCCATTTGACCTGTACTGGGTAGCTGTACGGGCACAGCCACCTGAACACCAAGGCCTACGCTATGGCAAGGCAAGAGAGAGCCACAGACCCAGTGCCCAGAGAGGTCTGCGCTGCCTGGAAACTGCTGTAGGCAGCAGAGCATCCTTCTGTTCCCAGGGTGACATCTTTCTTGTGGGTTTTCAGTGCCCAAGGCCAAGCAGCTCCTGCATGGGCCATCATGGGCTGATACGGCTACCAGGCCTGTGGGAGGGACGCTGGCCACGAGGGTGCTGGAGACATCCTGGGCAGGACCAGCCTGAGCCAAGTCCAGAGAGGACCTCCCAGCCCAGGAGTTCAGTCACAAGAGGCGAAGATCTAGAACCAGAGACAGACGAGTTACAGACCGCTAGGCGTGAGAAAGTCAGGCCAGACTTTCACAGCCGTTACGCTGCTACCTCTTACTCACCTGGTCCCCGTCCAGCTGCTACAAAGACAGTCACCAGCCACCTGGAAAGGAAGGCTGTCGTTAATTCCCAAGGAACAGACGCGCAAAGAACAGCCACTAGCAGTACACCAGCACCCAAAGCTACCCTGTTGGAAGAGCAGCCAACCATCTTCAAAACCCAAGATAGGTGGTGATGCGCGCTCTCTTGAAGAATTCTCCTTCCTCAGGGACACCAGGGAACCTCACAGACCTTCACCAGGGGACAGGGAGGAGGGCTCAGTCCCGCCAGCTCTTGGTAAGGCTGGGCAGGGGACATGGGCTCTGAGTCCGCCGTTGTCAGAAACATGAAGGGACACGCCTGGATGAAACCCATCCAGGACAGCCACTGTTCTCGTCTCAGAATTAGTATTTCTAGCTAACTGCTATATGATGCAAATGTGGGGTTTTTGTTTTTTTGTTTTGTTTTGTTTTTTTGTACTGGGGATTGAACCCAGAGGCATTCTACCTCCAAGTTATAACCCCAGCCCGATTTTATTTCTTATTTGGAAACAAGGTCTCACTAAGTTACAAAGGGCCTCACTAAGTTGCCGAGGCTGGCTTCAAACCTGCAATCCTACTGTCTCAGCCTCCCAAGTACCGGGATTACAAGTGTGCGCCACCACTCCTGGCAGCAAATGAGTTTATGTTAAGGGAAAAAAACTCAAAACAAGGTCAGAGGGGTTTTTTTGTTTTGTTTTTTGGTGGTCCTGGGGATTGAACAAGGGGCACTCCACCTCTGAGCTACAACCCCAGCCTTTTTTATTTTGTTTGTTTATTTTGGTACTAAGGATTGAACCCAGAGGCATTCTGCTTCTGAACTACACCCCCAGCCCATTTATTTATTTATTTATTTATTTATTTATTTATTTATTTATTTAGTGGTACCAGGGATTGAACCCAGGGCATTCTAGATCTGGGCTACACCCCCAGCCCTATTTTATATTCTTTATTTTTTTAATTTATTTTTATTTTTTTTGCAGTAGTGGGGATTAAACTCAGGGGCATTCTACCTCCAAGCTACACCCCCAGCCCTATTTTTTATCCTTTATTTTGAAACAGGGTCTCACTAAGTTGCAGAGGGCCTAAGTAGCTGAGGCTGGCCGCAAACCTGCGATCCTCCTGTCTCAGGCTCCCAAGTACTGGGATTACAAGTGTGCGCCACCACGCCTGGCTCCTATTTTTTATTCTTTATTTGGAAACAGGGTCTCACTAAGTTGCAGAGGGCCTAAGTAGCTGAGGCTGGCCATGAACCCAGATCCTCAGGTCTCAGCCTCCCAAGTACTGGGATTACAAGCGTGCGCCACCATGCCCCACTATTTATTGACTTTTTTTTTTTTGCGGTACTGGGGATTGAACCCAAGGGCGTTCTACCTCCGAGCTACACCCCCGGCCCTATTTTTTATCCTTATTTTGAAACCAGGTC